>QJPP01001277.1:0-261367 GCA_003996215.1 Jaltomata sinuosa
GATTATAATGTGGCTGGGCACTATATACTGGAACATGTGCGATAATTTGGGAGTTGTTAGGGTATCCGTGGGATGATCCTCCGTGCTGGTAGTAAGGTGTGGCGGCTGAGACGTCTTCTTTCTTCTTCTTGATACCACAAATGGAACCCGACTGTATGGCCTTACTTGCGGCTTGAAGTGCGACCATAGACTGAATTTTTCCGGACTTAATACCTTCCTCAATAAAGTCTCCCATCTTGACCAAGTCAGCGAACTTCTGGCCCATCATTGACATCATCTTGTCGAAGTAGACGCCTTCCTGAGCTCGGATAAAGTACTTAGAGAGTTCATTTTCGTCAAGTGGGGGTTGGATCCGAGCAGCCTCAGTCCTCCATCTCCATGAATATTCTTGAAATGATTCAGATGGCTTCTTTTGTATGTTAGCAAGTGGGAATCTGTCCGGAGTGATTTCGGTATTAAACCTGAAGCGACTCATGAAATCTTCGGCCATTTCTTGCCAATCACGCCATTTGCGAGGGTCTTGGCGAGTGTACCAAGTCAGAGCTTCTCCCGACAGACTTCGAATGAACAGTTTCATCCTCAATTTCTCGTTCCTTCCTACGCCGACCAGCTTGTCGCAATAGGCTCTCAGGTGTGCGTGGGGATCGCCCTTCCCATCGAATACATCAATTTTTGGTGGTTTGTACCCGACCGGCATATCGATGTCTGGGTGGATGCATAGGTCATCATAGTCCAGACTTTCAGTTCCCCTGGTGACTTGCATGCTTTTAAAAGCCCTTTTCAAGCTTTCAAGTTGAGCTGCTATCGACCTCTCTTCATTTGACCGGACATCCCTCTCCAATCCTACGTACTGACCGACTTCGTATGGTACTTTGACAGCCGTGGATGTTGCGAAAGTAGGAGCTTCAGTAGCATATACCAGTGGAACAGGCATTTCACAAGTGACATGTGCCTCCGGTATGTGCTGCATTGTTGGGTGAATTGGAACAGTGAAGTTCTGCGTAGGCGAGGAAGGATTAGGTGCAGCCCTAGCAGCGGGCGGACGAGCAAGTAGATCTTGAGCATAAGTGGGAACAGGTGGTGTTTGCTTAGGCGCGTTTGTTAAGTCGGCGGGAGTGACCGGCCGCAACTCGGCACTTGGAAATTGGAATTGAGCGGGGAAGGTAGCAGCTGTAAGCTTAGTCAACTCCCGCACTTGGCGTAGTTCTTCTTTCAAGATCTCAATCTCTTGTGCCATGTTGGCCATTTGTTCGTCGTTTTGAGTATCCATCGGTTTTCGAGAACTTTCGGCGCCATCTACTGGTACCATCGCGGCGTTGTTAGATTCTTCGCTCATTTTCCCTTTAGATCGGAGGTTGTATTGCGATTCCGCCAGTTTGCAAATCGACACAAATCAACTTTCTTGGGGGTTTGATAATAAACATAAAGAAAAGAAAAGAAAGAAAAAGGAAACTATGTTAGTTTGGGAAATGTTAGAATATATGACAAATATATACGCCAAGTTGGCGATATTCACACAAAATGCGTCCTAATGTGGAGCCTCGTTTTGCCAGAGGTAGGCCTACGCTGCATACAATTTGATAATAAATGATCCATTTTGAACACATTTAGGATTTGAGATAAACATGACTTTTCATTAAGCAAAATGTGGCTTTGAAAGTTTACAATAGATAGGCTGATGGGGGCCTGAAAATGAAAAACATGTGGCGGCCACTAGGGCGTACAAAGGGATGGGCCATGAGGCACCTTTAGGGAATATGAAAGGGGTACAATGGGAAAGGATAACCTAGGGCCACGTAGGACCGTCATCACTATCATCCTGTGGTGCTGGATGATACTCTGGAGATCCAGCGGAATGATGATACCTGGGCTCTGAGTCTGTCTCCATCATCCCTCCATCGTTAGGATCATAAACATTGGAGCCGGTCTCAGAAGCCCCCTCAGGATCTTCTTCCGGATCCTCCTCCTCAGGGTCTTCTTCCGGATCCTCTTCCAAGTCTTCCTCCATTTCTTCCTCCGGATCTTCTTCTGGATCCTCGGGATCTTCCTCTACCTTTGTTATCAAGTAGTTGACGGAGTCTGGAACAATCTGGTTGTACATTGGTGTTGTGATCTCCATGCGGGGAAGCACCTCTTCCCTAACCCATCTGACCCACCGGACATCTGACAAATCCCTGAATCCTTCTGCACTCGGTTGAGCCAAGTGGCTCACGGTCGTTCTCCAAGCGTAGTATTCCGGCGTACACCATTTGTCTCCGCCCATGTACAATGTGATCATATAATCCCATTCAGCCTGCAAGTTCATCATTTGTACCGCCGATATCGCGGCACCCTAACTGTCCTCATATAACGCCATGTTTGACCACAAAGGTATGTCCTGGACCAAGCCGAACTGTCTTAAAACACGGAGAGGCGCATATGGCTGGATGCCTCCTAGCCCTATCAACTCGATGAAATACAAGTATCGAGCTCTGATGAAGGCCAATCCTGTCATCCAGGGATATCTCCACTGAATGAAATCTCCGGTAAGATGGGTCAGAAATGTGCGCCATTCTTCTTCTCCGGTGGGTGCATATGTCCAATATCTCATACGCTCCTTGTGAGTCTGAATCCTGTTACGGGCATCGATACAGTAGTCCATTTGTGGGTGGCGGCGGTAGAAGTGTTCTACAGCCCAAATTTGCAATAACAAATTGCAGCCTCCAAAGAAGTTGTGTCCCCGTGTGCATGCGGACAACGATCGAAACATCTCAGCAAGGATCATGTGTATCAAGGTAAGTTTTTGCGGCTCTGCAAAGACATTCATCACTATTGGCAGGATATTGAGGTCGATGCAATGAAACCTCATCGGAAAGATCATAGTTCCCAAAAAAGCCAACACAAAGACCCTCGGTCGCATGTATACCCACTGTCTGCGGGTACAGGCGAATTCACCTTGGTGTTCGTCAAAACTCTCGAGCCGACCGTATCTTTCGAAGAGGTAATCCAACTTCACCTTTCCTCCTTCCACATTTCTCAGTGATGGAAAAATGTGTAATCCTAACAGCCTCAGAAAGTCTGCCTTCTTTATGGGTGATGGGAGTACCGACACTCGTTCCCTTAGTGGTAGTTCAGCAAAATTACTAATCTCCTCCAAGGTAGGAGTGATCTCGAAATCCAGAAATTTGAAGGTCACAGTGGTTGGGTCCCAGAATTCCATTAATAAAGTGGTGAGGGTTTTGTCAGCTTGGATCCCCATAAGTGACAGCAAAGCCCCCAGCTGCTCCCGCACCTCATTCCCGTGCGCTACTCGGATGTTTCGCCACCACTTTTTTAGGTTGTCAGGTGCTGAGATAACCATCTGGATGTTTGGTAAATTTTGGTTGATATTCATCTGAAAGAAAAGGTAAAGGGTATGATAAGTTTGTTTATCCCAAATCCATTATGTGTTTTAGTTTGTATCATTTACATCAATCTCACACAAAGTATATGTCGTTGGGTTTTATGAAAAACCCGTTGACAATAAGGGTGGTTCCCTAAATGCAGTGTCAATCCCCGGGATCGTCTTGCCTAAGGCTATGCAACATGACTTATTTCTAGAATAAGAGTATTTTCCTAGATTTAAGAGTGGACTGAATAACTGCGAGACGGCACACTAACCTAAATGCACCGACCCTGAAACTAAGGAATCCAAAAGAAGGTTTGGGAGGGCATAAAACCCTCCGCGTGTACCACAGTGTGTGAAATGTGTACGGCCAAAGACTCGATAGAAGAATGCAAGTGAGAAAGCAGTAACAAGTAGTGTTTATCAAACAAATAAGGAACACAAGTTTGGATTTGACTTGCGTCCTTTCAAACAAATATAAACATAAATAAAGCAAATAATGTACTGCAAATAAACAAATACCCAAATAATATTCATAAACTAAGCATGCTAAGGTAAAAACATAAGTTATCCCCAGCGGAGTCGCCATGCTGTCGCGCCCTATTTTGAACTGGCCAAAATATGCTTGCAACATCCGGCTCTTTCTGCCTTTGTTTTGGAAAAGGGTTTAGAGTCGCCACCTAAATTTTAGGAAACTTAGGAAACCATTTTGTATGTAAAACTCTGTTTTCAGTCTGCGGAAACGTTTGAGATTCTGAGTAAGAGTTTTGGTTACTCGAAGGGAAGGTGTTAGGCACCCTTCAGAGCCTATCCGAAGATAGTCCTTAAACTCAGTTTTAGAAACATATTTGGGAAAAATTATTTGTCCATTATTTGCTAAAAAGGTGATAAAACATATTTTTTATTAATTTAAGAAAAAACTCCAAGTATATGACACACGCCACTACAATAGGCAAAAAATATAAAATATGCTTATGGTAAAAAAGATGAGACACATGTACGTACATGTCAAAATATATGAAAGTTTAATAACAATAGTTAAAGTATGTAAAACTTTATGATTTATAAGAAATATATATATATTTAAAAGCTATGTAAAAAGATGAGGATATTATTTATAATACGTATACCTTTGTAAAGTAAAATATATGCAGTTCTTAAAGTTTGAGAAAAGTTTATGACATGTTTGTTAAAAAGAAAGTAAAGATGACGTATGTATATTCTTAAATATATATAGAAAATCATGTGAAAGTTTATTATTTAAAAGATTTGGATAAGTGAAACTAATAAGCAATAAGTATACCGGTAATAGAGAAAAAAGATATAAGAGAAAAATCATATTTGTTTTGGTAAATGTATTTCATGTAAAAGAATAATTTGAAGACTTGAGTAGAGAACGAAAATTATTTGTTTTCATGTAAGGGAGACTTTTATTCGTAAGGTAAAAAAAATGAACATGCATTGAATACGAAAGAAAGTATTATGTACGTAAATGTAATTGTGATAAAATAATATATGTATAATTTAAGTAGGAAGAAGAGTAAGTAAAATATAAATATATACCTTGTAGTAGATAACATATGACATATATACCTTGCATTTTTAGGCTTCGAAAATCTGAAAAATCTCAAAATATATATATGGAGTAAAGCAAGATATTTGTAAAATATTGAGGTTAGAATAAGAGAATACGTAAGTTAAATATAAAGGAGGCTTGCCTAAATTAGATAAAGCATTCTATAATCTAAGGCCTAAGAATGACTAAATATTTGTTCGAAATATATTGAATCGCTACTTAATATTTTGAAAATCTACCGCGAGTTATTTGGAATAAGTCTTTCTTGAAACAAGCCTAACATTAATTAATCCCTAAAAAAAAAATCTGCACTATTCACCACTTATTATTACTATTTTTGAAAGTGTTTAACCACTAATTTTAAAGCATTAAAAAAGGGAAAACCCGAAACATTTGTCTAAACTAAAAGAGTGAAGGAAATCCTCTTTCAAAATTTCAAACTAAATTCCCTAATCGAACCAAATGATAAGCCAAAGAATAAACGTTAATCAAAACACAAAGAAAAACACATATCCAAATATACAAAGTTAGTTAAAACATTTAAAGTAAGCATAAAAGAAAGCAATAAATAAAGGAACTAATTATGTTAAGTTCCTTTGGAGGAACTAGTCTCCTAATGGGTGACTCCGAGCATTGCGATGATTCCTAATAGCTGTTTGACCCAAAAAACATATTGGGCCGAGGTTGAGTTTCAAGTGAGAACTCCAGCTCTCCGGTTGTTTCATGTAACACAAAAAATGATAAGGATTAGTAACTTGTATAACAAAGTTTACAAAATGTAGAAATATGCCAAGCTTAACAATAAAGTGATAAGGAAAACAAACATGCTATTCGGTAAATACACAAGCATATATGAAAGAACGACATGTAACCATATTTTGTTTCATGTTTTATAAACAAAGCGATCTTAGGTAAACAAACAACTTCGATACTAGTTGATTATTAGAAAACAAAGTACACAACAAGTAGCAATATAAAACCTTATTATTATTTTTTCATTCACTTTAATTAAATAAGTAGCTATGAACAAATCACCTCAAAAAGTAAGGCGACACTAGTGACGAGAGGATCAAAAGGGAACCAAACTACTACATTAGTTCATGATAAAACCCTTAAGCTAGCATTCCCGAAATTAAACCCGAGTTAAAAACCAAAATAATGAAAATGGGGCAGCCCTCTTCTTCTAACAACGCACACTAATTTAACCACTTTTTTACTAGGATTAAGGTGTTTTGAAGAAAGGTTAGATTGCAAGCAAGAGCACAATATTTTACAAACGCTAAAAATATATAATCATAATATGTACATTCCTATCCTAAACGATATTTCCGGGACTAGCGAAACGACTAAACTTATTGAAAACTTTTCTATCTTAAGAAATTGAACTACAAGAAATGCAAGCATAACATACATATACTTTTTCGGGTTTACACGAAATCAGCCAACCAACCAAAATGATAACAAGCAAATTAACGAATTAATCCGCCAACTTCACTATTAAGTCAATCTTCCTAAAATAAAATAAAGTCCCATATATGTCCTATATTTTCATGCCCGGGCAGCCAATCATGCTTAAGGTTGTAAACTCCAGCATCATTAGCTTTAAAGAAAAGCAGGGTAATTTCTCTAAAGGTAAATCACAATTGCATTAGCAAACACTTTAATCATGAACCCAAATAGACATACTTGAAAGGTTTGAAAGAATTTCTAACAAAGATATAGATCTCAAACAAAAACAAAAAACAAGTCATATAGTGAACTCAATTTACATTCCCTATTTACTCTAGTCCGAGTCAATTTGAAGGTGGTTTATGCAAACCAAACACTTGCCTAGTTAAGAAATAACGACTTGTACAAACTTCAAACTCTTCAAGGGCTAAAATGAATGGTTACAGCCATACTCGTATTCTCAGAAGAACACTCTTATCACCCTTAAAAAAAACGTATTCATACTTTCATGCTCAAGTCTTTTCGAGCCCTTTTATACGGAATTAGAGGCTACAAACACCTTGTATGAACACTACCACACAACTATATAACTAAGCAATTACTACTATGTCCAAATTCATATAATAATGACCTTAACACTAGCTAAACATATCTGAAAAATTTGAAGTCTCTTGAAGTTCGCCTCAAACTATTTCAAGGTTATAAATACTCTTCCAATACACCATCAAACTATAAATGCAACCGAACCAAACCAACAACTACTTTACTTCAAATTAATCACGATAATTCAGACCAAACAACCAACACCATTTACAACAATTAAGCCAAGTCTTGAACTGTAACACTTCACGAACATATAATCTAAACCAAACGATCAGAAACTAACTTTTTGTTTCACATTTTCATGCCAAAATCAGCCAGCCAACATTCCGACCAAGCACATGACAAATGATTGACAAAGATTAAAAACCAACGTAATTAAGACGGGATAGGATTTACCTTGTGTTGGGCAGCGATTGAGGCCGTTGAGTGTCGAGTTTCAAACTAGCGACTTCCGACTCCGACTCCGGATATCCGAATAGAGCAAACGAAACAACAGGAAGCAAAACGGATAGTGAGTATATGGAAATCGACAGTAAACAACCAGAGAACAATTTTTTGTGAGCTATTGATTTTAGTTTCTGATTTTCGGCCTTCAATGGATGCCAAAATCTGTCAATTTTTCGTCGTGATTTTTTCTCCCGTTGAAATGGAAACCCAAGTGTTTCTTTTATAGCCAAAGTTTTAGGGTTCCAACGGTTTCTTCCCAAGAATTCAAATTTTGAATTCTTGGAAAGACAAGTTGCAAAAGAAAAATGATGAAATCTGAAGAAAAGATGAGATGCCTACCTTTTCAGGCGGATTTGAAAGATGATGGTGACGGGTCGGCGGTGTGGGGCTCGGACGGTCGGGCAACAGCTGGGTTTCCTCTTTTCCGAGGTCTGCAACCGGCGGCGGTGACCTTTTCGAGGCTACAAAAAGCCTCCGAAAAGGGGAAGGGACAGTGTGAGGTGATGGGAGAGGCGCCATCGCCGTTTGCCCGCAAAATCCGGCGGGTCTTTGGGGTTTGGGCGGCGGGCAGCAGGGTTTGGGGGTGGTGTCGGCGTTGAGGTGAAGGTGGGGGGTTTGTTGTTTGGTTTGGATGAAAGTGGGGAAGAGAACAGAATTAGGGTGTGTTTAGTTGGGAGTTTGGGCCGGGTCGGGTGGTTGGGTAGTGGGCTTAGGCGATTTTGGGCTGGGTCGGGTGGTTGGGTAGTGGTTTAGGATGGTTTGGGCTGAAACAAATAAGGATTTGGCCCAAAACTTGGTAAAATGAATTAATTTGGTAGGAAAATTCAATTTTCCCTAATCGTTTTTCCACTTAATTAATTTAACGATGTCTTCTTTCATCCCAATTAATTTTCAAATACGTATATAGTTGACTTAAACATAATTTTGATACGCGTAATCGCAATCCTCAATTGATAGAACAATATTTAGGAAATGTTATAGCGATACGATAAAATTTCATTTAGAATAAAAGTTACTATACCAATATTTTGTTAAAAAGAAAGAATTATAAAATATTTTTTGGGGTGATTTTATAAGATACAATATTATTAGTAATTAATATTACAAAAAGTAAAGGAAATCATTTAAAAAAAAAAAGGTTATTGGTGCCAAAATTAATATATAAACAAGAAAATTATTTTGAAAAAGTCCTCGGGATTAAGAAGCATATAAAAATTAATTATGGGAAAAGGAGGGCCAAAATTGGGTGTCAACAGTGGGTCTTCCCAGAACATTGAGGAAGTATGACTCAATTTGGGTCATTGTTGACAGGCTGACCAAGTCCGCTCACTTCATTCCGGTCAGGGTAGATTACAATTCGCAGCAATTGGCTAAGATCTACATGAAAGAGATTGTGAGATTGCATGGGGTGCCACTGTCCATCATTTCAGACAGGGGTATGCAGTTCACCTCTAAATTTTAGGGCAAGCTATATAAAGAGTTGGGTACAGAACTCACTTTTAGCACAGCCTTCCATCCTCAGACTGATGGTCAGTCGGAGAGGACGATCCAGGTATTGGAGGACATGCTGAGAGCATGTGTGATGGACTTCGGGGGCCATTGGGACCAGTTCCTACCATTGTGTGAATTCTCGTACAACAATAGCTACCACTCCAGTATTGACATGGCACCATTCGAGGCGTTGTATGGGAGGAGTTGCAGATCACCGGTTGGGTGGTTTTAGAAAGACGATGTAAAGCCTTTGGACGTGGAATTGGTAAAGGAAGCGCAAGAAAAGGTAAGGGGCGTTCAGGCCAAATTGTTGGCTGCCCAAAGCAGGCAGAAGGAGTATGCAGATTGCAAGGTCCGGGACATGGAATTTCAGGTTGGTGAATAGGTATTGTTGAAAGTGTCACCAATGAAGGGAGTTATGCGGTTTGGTAAGAAGGGCAAGCTTAGCCCTCGGTTCATCGGTCCGTTGAGGTTCTTGAGATTGTGGGGCCAGTGGATTACAAGTTAGCATTGTCGCCCAGTTTGTCGGGCGTTCATCCGGTATTCCATGTATCCATGCTTAAGTGATACCATGGGTATGGGTACTACATCATCAAGTGGGATGAGGTGCTTTTCGATAAGGATCTTCGTTATGAAGAGGAACCAGTCTTGATTCTTGCTTGGGATGTCCGGAGGTTGAGGACAAAGGTGATTGATATGGTAAAGGTTCAATGAAAGCATCGTCCGGTTGAGAAAGCCGCTTGGGAAACCGAGAAGGACATGCGGGGCAAGTACCCTCATTTGTTTGAGGATTCAGGTACTACACTTTCTTTCCTTTATTTCCGTAGTTTTAAGTTTGATCATTTGGGGATGAACGATGGTTAAATTGGTATCTGTTGTAATGACCAGGTCCGTCGTTACGGGTAGTCCAATCATTTTAAGTTTTAGAGTTAGAAAACTCCGGGTTTGGGAGTTTGAAATTCTAGGCTAGGCTAGCCCGATCAGTTTTGGAGCGAGGTGGAGTCTAGGGAAATCCGAGTAAGGATTGGGTTAGGTGTCTTGTTTTGAGCTAGTTTTCCATGTAGCCAAGACATAAAGGAGTCTAGGGGACTTTTCGGAATCGTATTCGGGTAAGTAAAACTCCCAAAATTGCGATTAATGTGAATAGGTTATATCGGATCATCGGGGAAAGTAAGTGTGTTGTAAAATGAACAAATTTTAGAGATTTCCGGAGATTCTGTCTGTGACGAGCGCAACGGCTTCGCCATAGCAACCTCCTCTATAACGGTGGAAAAGACCGCTATAGCGGAAGTCAAGGTGGTCAACGTCGATCGGAACCGCTATAGCGGAATGCTTCTGCTATAGCGGGACCGCAATAGCAGAGCGGGGAGCGGGGACCGCTATAGCGGGCTCGACGAGAATTAATGCAGAAACATTTCCCAAAACGTTCAGTTTTCACAATTTCATTTTGGGAGGAGGGCAAGGCGATTCCAGGCGATTATCCTCTGTTTTCTATTATTTTTCTTCCCTAAGGTAAGGTTTCTACTCCCCAAACTTCGTACTACTTTTTCTACGCGGTAGAATTTCTAGGAGGGAACTTGAGGAAAGGTTGGAATAACCTAGGGCTGGTAGAATCCGGGGAAGAATGGGGATTCTAGGCATGAAAGTTCTTGGGTATTGTTAAAAACAAGGTTTATTGATCGCATGTTGTTAAATTCTTTATTTTTATCCGTGAAAATGATAGAACTAGGGAAATTAATGGCGGAAAACTCGAGAAAAAGGGTAGAATGATCATGGTTGGTCTGGGATTTGGGATTTGGTGTAATCCGGGTAATACGTAGGCCTTGTTTGTTAATTCAAATACTTGTATGTTGTTTTAGACCAAGAATGAGAAAGGAATCTGGAACACGGAAAAGCTCGGGTTGAGTAGATCTTGGATCATTTCGAGGTAGGTGATGGCTTACGATTCTTGTGAATGTTGTATATTTTTGTATTCTTATCTAAGTGTTTGTATGAATTACATTGCTTAGAGGAATTGTTTTGAATGTCTAAGGGTCCTGTTTTACAGTCTGTGGATTGAACGTTGTGTTGCTTGTTGGTTTTACAAGTTGTTTATTCATTATTTGACTGTGGATTAATTGACATTCGGTTGGCTCGGGTACCACGCCTGGTACAAGAATACTAACGGTTGGCTTGGGTACCACGCTTGGTACGGGTATAACAAATGGTTGACTTAGGTACCACGCCTGGTACGGGATACTAACGGTTGGCTCGGGTACCACGCCTGGTACGAGTTTATTTTACTGCATCATTGCATTGATATTGTTGTATTGCATTGACTGTTATTAGTTCTGTGAGTGGACCAGGCTGTTTTATTGAAATGTGATATTTGTTAGTGGTCATTGAGTGATCGGGAATCCTGTTATATCTATTGAGTTGGCCTTGGATTAGGCCGGGTTGTTTGTTTATCACTTAGGTGTTGTTTAGAGAGGATCCCAGGGTGGGTCCGGGTTAGACGAAAAGGGATGGTTTATTGGTTATATGATTGTTTCTTAAAGTTAGAAAGGGTGGATTTCATGCGGGAACAAGCTAGGTAGAGACTTGTAGTCTAGGGGTGCCTGTTGACTTGTTGCATGTCTTCCGTACTTATACTTGATTTGTTGTACTGATTATACACTGTTTTTATTTGGAACTGGATGATGATCCTACCAGTACACAATGGTGATTTACTGATACTGCACTTGCTTTTCTTTTTGTGAGTACAGGCAATCTTACAGCGGTTAAGACGCGACCTCATCTGTAGTACCGGCGTTTCCAGACTTCAAGGGTGAGTT
Source organism: Jaltomata sinuosa (assembly GCA_003996215.1). NCBI lineage: Eukaryota > Viridiplantae > Streptophyta > Magnoliopsida > Solanales > Solanaceae > Jaltomata > Jaltomata sinuosa. The sequence goes on from QJPP01001277.1 coordinate 11,744, forward strand.
GCTTCGATCGAGCTGCCTTGAATCTATCATTAGAGTTGTAGCCCACTTGTTTTGGGCTTAAACTATTTCCTTATTTTGGGGTTGCATCCCCGTATTCTAGGCATTGGTAGATTATTTGGTACTGCAACTTTCAGATTCTAGGGGGTAATTTCCGCAGGTTTATATTAATGAAGTAGTTTTGTTATTATTGTTTTGCTAGTTTAATTTTTGCACTTTGATTTTGAGCTGTTAGAATGGTTAAGTTCGTAAAAGTGATGGTTCGCTCACCCGGGGGGGTTGGGTGAGTGCCGCTCACGGCGGTCTGGATCGTGACATGTGTATATTTGCAATTTGTTTGGACAGGTTATTAAGTGGTTTATTTTTCAGCCAAATTGAAGAGCCGCTTGGGGTTCGGAAAGAGCCATGGGGGGCTGTTATGGTCTGTGAAATTACATACTAGCTAGTGTTCTGTTTTCTTTCTTTTATGTACATTCTTTCAGTTTCAGTTTGTAATTTGTGTAAAACAGTGCCTTAATGATGAAAATAACGAGGGGCTGCTTAGGGGTGGGAAAATTAAGTGCTATGTGTGTGTTTTTCCATTTTTAAGTTCTTAAGTTATTGCTATTTTATAAAAAAATAACGAGGGGCTGCTTAGGGGTGGGGAATTCAAATGATCTTTTTTTTATATAAGTTCGCAATTGTTTTAAAATAATTTCCATCTCTTATGATTAAAATCACTGCCTATAGTTTTCTGTTACCGTTTTAAATTTTGTCTTCACCAAACTATACAAACACTTCTCCTAACAAATAGTTAATGAGAGGTAAAAAGAGATTACGAGGTCTAATCTCAATTTTTTTTAAGCCGATGCGTCCCCGGGAGTACCATTCACCAAAGTTTTAAAAAAAGAGAATTATGTGTATTTATATGTAAATATATTTATGTGTTTATATTCAATTTTAAATCTTTTACTTATCTTTTAAAATTATATTATTATTATTTAAAACTCTAAACCGGCCTCAAAAAAATAAATTGTTGCTAGGGTGAAAGAGCGCGATTAATAATATCGTGGTATCATCCCTATAAAACAACAAACATTTTAAGTCTTTTAAAATTTTCTCATGACTCCATTTAAACTTCAATTATATTTATTCTTATGAAATTAGCTTTGTTATTATTATTTATTATTATTTGGGGTAGTTACTATTTTATTTGGAGAACGGTAATATTATATAGTTTTCACTTGTGTAAACCTAGTTGAATAATTAATTACTTATAATTAGTTAGTTTTCTTTACTATAATTTCTCTCTTCTCGCTTATCTAATAACTTTTGTATGACTAATCGCCTAGTTATCTAGATTTGTATTAACTAAGTAATAATCAAGTTTTTATTTAGTTTTATTCACCCGTTTTAAATAACCAACAAATGCGTTTGCATGTTTGACTACTTTTATCATCTAGATTCATATTTATTTACGTCTAGTTTAATTATCCATCTTAAAATAAAAGTTTTATGATTAGTCACCTAATTATTTAAATTCGTATTAATCAAGTAAAAATCAAGTTTTTTTATGTTTAGTTCTACTTATTTGTTTTAAATAATTAATAAAATGAATGAGTTCTTGAATTGCTTTAATCACTTAGTTTTCTTAGTTATTAGACAATAATTTACATTTTAAAATAAAAGTTTTTCTAATTAATCACCTAGTTATTTAATTTCGCATGTTAAGAAAATAAGTTGTTTAATTAGTGAATGAATCAGTTTTAATTATTTATTGCTTGTTTTATATTAATAAGTAGAAATTATGTTAGATTTGTTTACTTGTCTTAAAATAAAAATTTTATGTTTATCACCTAGACAATTTAGCTTAATAAAATAATCGACCTTTTGTTTATCACGTACCTCTCCACATAAATAATGAATCCGGTAGGGACTCACATTTGTGGACCTCGAAGGATGCTTAACTCCTTCCTTTCGAGGTAACTTGAACCCTTACCCGATTCTCTGATTGCGTAGACCTTAATTAATTTAATTGTAGTTAGTTAGTATGGTGCCCTAAAGTGCCTTTAATTCGTTAGGTGGCGACTCTTCGCCCTCTTTTTTTATCCTAAAAAGAGTTGTCACGTCGAATCCCGCTTTTCGCGAGAAAAAATGAGGCGCGACAGAATGGCGACTCCGTTGGGGATATTTAGGTTCTACCCGTTACGGATTTGTATTTTATGTGGGATTTTTGTGTTTTATTTGTCTTCTTTATTTGTTTGATTTATCGTTGTAAAATTTTAGTATTTTTACTTTATTTAATTAAGTTATTTCATTTTATGAACAGTCTCCTCCTATTGTTTGTGTGTTTCTTAATTAGTTAATATCTTGCCTTTTGTTTTTACTCGTGTACTTATATATAAATTATTTTCTTTTAATGTTTAAATCGTAACATATTTTATTTGCTATTTTAAAAGATTTTAATGTTTAATTGTCTCAATGACTGATAATATTTTTATGTAATCCCGTAAATATTTTATTTTCATGTTTAATCGCCCCATAATTTTCTTGATTGTTTTCTTATGTGATTTTTTTTACCCTTGCTGGACTTTTCTTTAATTTTTGATTAATCACTTTTAGTTATCATCATTATTTGAAGTTAGTCTAGCGTTATTTTAGTTACTACTTAATTTAACATTTTATGTATATCTTTCTTCCTTGATTTCCTATTTATTTTTGCTTATTTGATTTATGGCTGACCCTTTTCCCATCCCCTTTACGTGTTTTAGTATTATTGCTTTATAATTACTTTATTATTTATTTATTTTATTTAATTGGTGTGTCTCAGGATTTATTTATTTTCCACCACTTTATTTGTGCATTGTTACCTTTTTTTTATTTTTTGCTTTATTTATTTATTTATCGCTTTTATAAAGTGTTCAATGTGTTATCGCTTTCTTCTATTTATTTATTTATTTTATATAAATTATGATTTTATTCGTACTTACTTCATTGAGAATCTTACAACTACACAGACAAAACAAAACGGTTGCGTGGTTTCACGGCCGTTCACTATTAAACACCTTTTGAGAATATTTTGTGATTTGGTCGATCAGCGGTGTGTCGACGATCATAAAATTTCTCACTCTCAAGTTGTCCACTTGAGGGAACCCGTGTCATGAAATCACTCTTGCTCTTAGAACGTGACTGTGTGTCCCTTTATCAAGGAATACGCTTCGTATTTGAACCTAGGAGGTCATAATAATCTTGATACATTAAAATCAATAGTTTGACCTTGTCCCAAGTCCAAAGGGTTTCACGATCCCAAAAGGACGCATAATTTTATGTGCTATGCGATTAATTTTTATATGTATGTTAACTTTTAATTTTACTTGGTTATTTGATTTTTGTCTTAGCTTTCTCTTACTCTTAGAATTTCAAACTTTAGATGCCGTCAAAATTATTTATTTGCACTTAATGCAAGTAATTTTATAGTACCGTAACTTTATTTCTTTAGGATCCAATCATACAATCTTAGGGCCTAGTCAGAACTCTCCTTCATTCCAACGATATAGCTTGATCATGTCCTATAAAAATCTCCTTTTGGTATTCAAATCATATCAACCCGCTTCGTTTCTCAATAGGATATCCTAGACTCCCTTCTAATCTTTAGGGTAATTCGTTATTTTTAGAATATTCTCAACTTATCGCTTTCTACGTTGACATACTATTTTCTCCACCCAAGATTTCATTCGTTTGGTCTTAAATTTCACCGTAAGTTTGACTTTCAATCGTTAACACTCGATGTTTGCGTCATCCTCCAGCTTTCACAATTTTTAAGTCATATAGTGCATTATAACCTCAATTCATGTTCCACTCTTAATTCTGTTATTATAAGACGTTTTTTCTCCAGTGCGTTCCTCTTTCACTAATCATAAGTCTTCTTTTCCTAAGGTTGACTAAAGTTGAACGTTAGAGCATATCAAATGGCTAGTCAAGCGATGTTCATCAACTTTTCCAATAGTGAAGTCAAGGATAAGACTTTGGGGTCACGCTGAAGTAATGTTGCGATCTTTGAGGCGAGTATGAAAATAATGGAAGAAAGAATTGATAGAATTAGAAAGATGATGTTTGACCTTCGAGATTCAACAGATGTTCCACCAGGTTTTCCAGAGCCAATGTCAGAAAGTCACCTTGTTGCTCCCATATACAATGTAGAGTCTCCAATAATGACAACTTCACCTATATGTGTACGTGATGTGCAAGGCTCTTCGAGTCTGCATTCACTTGCACTATAAAAAAGCGCACGATGAGTTGACCGAAATGGGTATGATAAAAGGAAAGGAAGGAAAAGTTTCTGACTATCAAGTGGAGTCCACACAACAACCAGAGACTAGTAAGTCGGTCAAGTACAGGGAGGAAGGCAAGAATAGAAAAAGAAACTTGGATTTTCCGTTGTATGATGGATCTGGAGATCCTCACTCCCACTTGAAGGCATGTCTTGATGAGCTTGCCCCTATCGAGCAAGGTAATGATCTTAAGGTGAAGCTTTTTGTTAGATCATTAACAGGTCCAACTTTTATTTGGTACGCAGAAAAGGATGTGCGCAAATGGATATGTTGGGACAATTTAGCTTTAGACTTCGTCGAGCAGTTTGATAAGAAGCTAAAGAGAAAATTTGCGGAAGAGATTGTAATGCATGACACAATTGGTCTGGTTGAGACGCAATCCAAAGATAAAGAAAAGAAAGTCATCGACGAGAAAGCAAGACCTTCAAAATCTAAAATAAAACACTTTCGAGTCATGCCTTCCTTAGATGAGCCGCCTTCGCTCACTTTTGAGATGTTGAGGTCAAGTGAAATTCTGCAACCTAAGTTTATTGGTTCTTTTTGCCCTTCAAGTCCTTTCTTCGATCCAAGTAAGCATTGTGCCTTTCATTCTGGTATGCCAGGCTATGACAAAGATGAATGCCGCTAATTAAAGGGGGAAATATAAAATTTGATAAATAATGGAAAGATAGTGAAAAGGCCTCGCCCTCAATTGATATGGTATTCATCTCCAGAAATTATTCCAACACCAAATTACAGTCAAGCATGTTATCCTCAATTCACCACAAGATCTCATCCTCAAACTGTTTGGCATCCACCTCCATCCATTGCTCCAACATCAAACTATATTCTAGTGTCTTATCCGCAGTCTATCACAACTTATCCTTGTGGACAGACAACTAAATCAAGGGGTCAAGGTAAAGAAAAGAAAATCAATGGGGGAATGCAGCATCTCAACTGAGGTTATCACATTGAATGGATACTCGATGAAGTTGGCAACAAGGCACTTGAAGAAGAGGAGTGATTAATAAAGACACCATCTCATAATTTACAGACTATCATTTTTATATGCTTCTCTATCTAGCTTTTCATTTTAATTTTTTTCCCTGTAATATGAACTACAGTTGACCAGATTTCCCTATAAGAGGGATACGTAGGCGCTCATTTAATGAGTTTGGTATCATCATAATAAAATTTTCTTTTTCCCACTATGTTATGATATGTAGTCGATCTTGCAAAGTTGAACTTGGATTAATTGACAAAGTGATGTGAAGAAAGCTCTAGTGTTCAACATAAGTCAATCTTATTTGTCTTTTATGACTCCCTTATCTTTCAATTTTGTATCCTAACATTTTATCGAGTATTGTGACAATCAGGCAAAATCATAAGTTTTATCCTCTGTTTCGTGCGTTAGAAGCTCAAATCTCTGCGTTTAGATCACTTATTTGGTCTTAGTATTCATTCGTTATCTGACATCGAACCTTTTTTACAAGTGTCTGTCATTAGTATTTTATTACTGTCATTATCATTATTATCACTATTGTTATGGATGTCTTAATCGTATTTATGCTACATGTTAATTATTTGATTGATTTTGTTTAAAGGTTGTCTATCATTTGAATATTGAATCGGCTGAGAATCTGCAATTTCACAAACATGTCCAACCATTCTAATCCTCCTCTTAATGCAAACCTTGCTCCTAATCCAACACAAAGTACTTTTTTGACCATAACTCCTCATTTGATCCTGCAACAGACATCTTTGGCACACTCTAATTTTGGCACTTTGTAAAATGTGGTGATACATGATAAAAAATTAGCTACGCTGCACAAAAGAGCTTGTGACTTGGAGAAGATTGTAGATGAAAAGTTACATTTCAAGAACGTTTCGAACCTAAAGTATGAGAACTTGTGTTTGCATCCGAATGTTGAACTCCCGCCAGGATACATGATTCCAAAATTCAACACTTTTAATGGACAAGGGGATATAGTCGAGCATTTGAAAGACTTTTGTGGTAGATTAATCAGAATCAAGACATAATGAAGCTCTGTTAATGAGACTATTTATTCAGAATTTCTCAGGAGTAGCTTTTACGTGGTACACCAAGCAAGACTTCAGTAAATGAATTACATGGGAAGATATGGCTCGAGATTTTGTAGAGCAATATAAGTTCAACATCAAAAGTGATCCAACAATAGCAGATTTACTTGAAGTAAAGAAAATGGTTCATGAGTCTTTTGAGGAGTATGTAACACGTTGGAGGTTGGAAGCTTCTAGAATACGTCATTTACTGACTGAAAAAGATTTGATTCAAGCCTTCATCCAATCATTAGATGGTATATTTTATAAGTCACTATTCTTCATGAGCTTTGATAATTTTGCCAGTCTAATTCAAATTGAAAAAGAATTAGAATATGAAATTCGGACAGGGAGAATTATTGACATTACTATAACATTAGAAAATTCGTTTGACGAAAAGGAGGAAAAGATCTCAACTACCTTACCTAAAAAACAAGAGCAACAAGATACCCAATAAGTACACGCTGTGTTTGGCCCCTACGATGTGTATTCTCAACTTTATAACCCACAAAGATCTCAACATAAGACTTATCAGACATAACCCAATTTTTATAATCAAGGTTCTCCAGAGATCTATCAGACACCATCGGAGTTTCGTCAGTTAAAGAGGAAGCCTCGTACTTTTACTCCTCTAACTGAATCTTTGACGAGCATATTTCAAAGATTGTGGGCTCAGAGAATTCTGAAACCAAGGAAGGGTTGGATCACTGAGTATGTTTCTCCAAATTTTGACCCTTCCAAAAATTGTGCATATCACTCAAATATTCAAGGTCATGATACTGAGGAATGTCTAGCGTTGAAAAACAGAATTCAAAATTTGATTGAGAAGGACAAACTAATAGTGCAACAAAGGTCACCAAGCAACACCTATGACACTACCGCATGTACAATCATCGTTCAAGGTGATCCTATAGAGAAACATGTGACAAGGAAGCGTAAAGGGCATCAAAGGAATTGAGAAGGACAAGACCATCATGACCAAAGTGTCATCTCTCTTTATTCGTGGACACCTTTGTGGACCTCGAAGAGTGCTTAACACCTTCCTTTCGAGGTAACTTGAACCCTTACCCGATTCTCTGGTTGCGTAGACCTTAATTAATTTAATCATAGTTAGTTAGTATGGTGTCCTAACGCGCCTTTAATTCGTTAGGTGGCGACTCTTCACCCTCTTTCTTTATCCTAAAAAGAGTTGCCACGTCGAATCCCGCTTTTCGCGAGAAAAAATAGGGCGCGACACTCTCTACCTTATAAATATATCGCATGTGCAAATGCTGATTTGAAATCATGACTTCATATCACATGTCCAAATGCAAGCTTAGATGTATTAATCTTAAGAGAAACTTTCATAAATACCAACTAATAAAAACGTAATGAGGCCTCCATACTAACACTTTATATACCAACTGTATTTCGCGGCATATAAATACAAATACAATAATCTTGCACACAAATATAAATCTGTTAGAGTAATCTCGGTATATAAATATAAATTCATAAAATGTCGACATACAAATACGTATTGTATATTTTGTGGAATCTCGACATACAAATACAAATACAAATACAAATACAAATACAAATACAAATACAAATACAAATACAAAAACAAATAGCAATAGTTTTAAATTCTATGCCTTAAAATGTAATTGAATTAAACTGTTGGTAAGGACCGTAATTAGGCATGAATATTTGGTACGTTATGTAATTTTTCCTAAGTTTAATGAAAACAAATAACGCCTTACTTATCCAACAAAAATAGGATGCATTTCACACATTTTGAAACTTTATGGACCCAAACCAAACATTTATCAGAGAGGCGGTATTTTCATTTGCATTTTTCTATTAAAACCCGATAAACCCTATTCACAGAGCTACTAGGGTTTTTGTAGAAAAGAGAGAAAAAAATGGCGTCTCGTTCTTTTCTCATTGCACTCAAACGCTCCTGCAACTACTCTCTTTCCATCCCCCGCCTCCGACCACTTACCGCCGTCGCATCCAACCTACAAAATGTCTCTCCACCGCCTCCGACGGCGGCGTTTTCTTCTCGAGGGTTTGCAACTCGCCAAACGTCGTCGTCACTCAATGACCCGAACCCTAACTGGTCCAATCGACCCCCAAAAGAAACGATTTTGCTTGATGGATGTGATTTTGAACACTGGCTTGTTGTGATGGAGAAGCCTGAAGGTGATCCAACTAGAGATGAAATCATTGATAGTTACATCAAAACTCTTGCTAACATTGTTGGAAGGTTTGATTCATTGCGCTCTGCATTTTAGTTTCTTCTTGTTTTTCAGCTCAATTTTTGTAAAACCTAACTTATAGGGGTACCCTTTGAGTATAATTAATTCAATGCTTTGAAAGATGTATTGGGTAATGACTATAATTAATAACTACGGGTAAAATGGGTAGAAATGGGTAAATTATCCATTGGTTTTCCAAACTGGACAAGTATTGTTGGACGTCTATTTTTAGTAACCCGGACAAGTGTTGTTGGATGGGAGAGTAATTGTTTACTGTTTTATTACTTTTGCGACTATCATTTTTTACTTGTTACTTTATGTGATGTTTTGTTACTCCCTTTGTTTCAATTTGTTTGTTTGTTTCTGACTTGGCACAAAGTTTATGAAAGTAAAGAAACTAGAAATATGTAGAATGTACCAAAATGTTCTTTAATCTCGTGGTGTTAAACATGTCATGCCAAGTAGAAAGTTAAAATTAAAGGGTTGCCAAAAAAGAACCAAAAAGACGTTCTTTTTGAAATGGACTAAATAGGAAAGTAGGATAGACAAATTGAAACGGAGGGATTATTTGCTACTGCAGCAAAACCTGCCCAATTTGATTATGTTGTACCTTTGTTCAATGAGAATATGGGTCAATTTCTACCTCATCCAACCTAATAATATAAAAAATTGATACTAAATAAATGTGTAGATTCCATTAATATGATATAAGTTTGTATGATGAGATAGATTTGTCTGTGTCCTAATGTTTACTTAAAATAAAGCATTTTTCTACCAAAACAAGGAAAATAATTCCATCCTTGTGGTGGTAGTATTTTTTCTTCGGGAATATTACAAATTCTACTCCATATCACGTGCATTGTGGAAAATGTTTTATCCAAATAAAGTATTTTCCTTCAAATTATGCCAAAATTCTACTATATATCACTTGCTTCAATCAACAATTTTGACATTTGTGTTGAACCTTTAATACTCAAAACATATCTTCTAAACATCATCCTTACATTGTACACTAATCCTAGTAGGACTATATATGTTATCTACTCTTATACCCAACCAAATATTTTCTTCCATACTGAATACATCAAAGCACCCTAGATTAATTAATCCCAAATATGATGAACAGCTTAACCAATGAGAAATAAAATAGAAGGAAAAGGGAACTTCCCGATGTGGTGTGCCTACACTTCTATTTGGAAATATATGCCTTGTGTGAACCAATATATACTTCTTTTTGCCGTAAAACAAAGTTGTTAGCATGTGTTAATGTAGAGCACAAAGACTGCACAAGTGCTTGGCATGATAAATTATGGGTGGCTTATGTTAATTGTTAATCTTGCAGTGAGGAGGAAGCACGGATGAAGATATATTCTGTCTCAACTAGACATTACTTTGCTTTTGGTGCCCTTGTATCTGAAGAACTTTCTTACAAACTAAAAGGTAATGCAGTTGTTAACCCCCCACCCCACCCCACACCCTTTTCTCCCGGTAATTCATGACAGTGCGTAAATTGGTGGAAGGCTTAATCACTTGTTTCATTCCATTCATGTGCAGAGCTGCCTAAAGTTCGTTGGGTGCTTCCTGATTCTTATCTCGATGTTAGAAATAAAGATTATGGAGGTAAGCAGTTCCATGTTTTGCAGTCCTATAAGCTTGCTGTGTCAGCACTAGTTTAGCATTTCTGGCCCATCTTATCTTGGATTGTCGCACTTGTTATGAATTTAGAGTAGGTTTGTATTTTTTTCTTATCTAATTGTGGACAAATAGTAATTTGATTTGCTGTAGACTTATGAACTTAGAGTAGGTTTCTAGGCTCTAGACTTAAGAGTGCTGCTTTTTTAATTGCATCTTCTGCCTGAATGGGCTTTCCTATCTGCAATTGTCAATTTTACCATATATTTAAAAGACTTGTAGTAAAAGTATATATTTTAGAAGTTAAGATTGGATGTTTGATCCAAGTCGGAACTTCATATTATCATTTCAGGCCATAGATTTGATAAGCTTGCAGTATTTGTTTCAGGACGAGAAGAAAAGAAATATAGGTTACATGTCTTGGTTCATGCTCTGTCACTGTTTAGAAAAAAGTTGGAGGCCTTCTGATAAGAACCATCAATCACCTTTTCCCTGTTACCAGCATGCCTATATACTCCAGGGTAGACTATATTTTCCAGTATATTATGGCATATGGTTGCAGAAAGTTGCAACTTTAAGTATAGTAGTTTTACGCAATTATAAAATGTCCGTTGTAATCTAGTCATGTATCTCAGTTATTATGCTTGGTGCATCAACTAATTTTATGATTATTGTAATGCATGTTGCAGGGGAACCTTTTATCAATGGACAAGCTGTGCCATATGACCCAAAATACCATGAGGAATGGGTGAGAAACAATGCTCGTGCTAATGAGAGAAACAGGCGCAATGATCGTCCTCGTAACTTTGATAGATCTAGAAACTTTGAGAGAAGAAGTCAACCCACTCAGAACCCTGGATCTAACATGGCAGCAGGGGGGCCTCCCAACATGAGGAATGCACCACCTCCCAACATGGGCGGCATGCAGCAACCAAACATGGGTGGGATGCACCAGCAGCAAGGCATGGAAGGGCCACCAAACATGGGCGGGATTCACCAGCAGCAAGGCATGGGAGGGCCACCCCATGCAGGCGGGATGCAGCAGCCGGACATGGGAGGGACACCTATGCACCGCCCTCCCATGCAGCAGCAAGGCTATGGAGGGCCACCCCATGCAGGCGGAATGCAGCAGCCGGGCATGGGAGGGCCACCCCGTGGAGGTGGGATGCAGCAACCGAACATGCCACCCAACATGGGAGGTGTACCACCAAACATGGGTGGAGTGCCTCCCCATAACTACGGAGTGCCAAACAACGCACGTAGTTTCCAATACAATGGTGGACCAAACAATGGAGGCGCGCCTTACCAACCAGGTCCAGGACCAAACCAGAGCTATGCTCCTAATACATCTGATGGGAACTCCTATCAGAATCAAAACATGCCTGGAAGAGATATGCCCCCTCCTAATTACCGATAAGCAGCTGTAGATACGTGTTAGTTGTCAATGCTAGATGGTTTTATTTCACGAAGTAGTAATGTCTTGTGGTGTTCTCATAGCACGTTGTCATCGTAATGGTTGGAAGTACGAATGATTACATATTAAGTTATGCAGTGCCAAAATTTGTTGGAAGTTCCTCTCTCATCTATTTCAGTGCCATCATCATATTAGAAGTTTTGGATTGGCTAGTCGGATTATTATTTCAGCCTAGAAGGGCATACCTGCTATAAACTCGAGGCATAATAGCAATAAATTGGTTCAGTGGAAGTTACACCCACTATAGTGGGCAAGGATGGGGAAGTTTTAACCACTATAGTTCATTCATGCATAAGGTATTAATTGAATTCTGTTGCTCGACAAGAGTTACGTGATCTTCATTCTAAAGTTGCAAAACTAGTGTTATACACTAAGGGGTCGTTTGATTGACAGACTAAATTACCTCGGGATTATAGTTCCCCGGGAGGTGGGATAAAATAATCCCAAGTTGGATGGGATTAAACTTATACTGTGTTTGGTTGACAATACAAATTTATCACATTCAACCAAATATAGTTAATCTCAAATTTAATCATGAGGTATCCCATCTTATCCTACCTACCATATGACCCCTAAAAGCAATAGTAGTTGCTCATTTGAGAAGCTATTTGTTAGTAAAGCGCAAGATTAATACTAGGTTTTCAGGTCAATGGAATCCAAACCGTGTCCAATAAATAATGGACGTTTGCAAAATACTAATACTAAAACAGCCAGGTAGCAGTTGTGGCCGGTGACATAAAAGACATGTTAGCAGCTAGCCGGTTGAGTGTTGGCTTATCTGAAACAAGATATTTGTATCTTATGTGGCGTTACACTCTACTCCCGACTTAAATTATATATCCAAAAAGGTTTGCTCTCGGCCATTCCACACGCTGCTCGTGTCAGATGCAACATCCTTTTTTCTTCTCGCAAACCACCGAGCTTATCTTTTCTTGTATTTAGCTTATGTTTCCATCTTTTTATTAGTTTATTACTTTATTCCGGGGCTGGATTTATGTGGGGGCAGGGCGGGGTGAAACTATTTTTTAAGGAATTTAGTGCAGGTGTGGTGCGGGTTGCGGAAATTTTCCAACTCCGGAGCTTACTATTTTTAAGGAATGCAGTTTTATAAACTTTAACATTTCTATTTTTTTTCATTGCTATCGTTCATGTAGTTCTTAATAGCATATGCTATAAGATTTCAACTACTCAATTCCACTTAAAACACTCAGAAGAAATATTTGTAAGTTAGTCTTGGCTTCTATCTCTCCTTTTAAGTTACTTTGTCATTGCCTTTTCTGAAATATTTTTGAAGCCTTATAATTTCATGCAAAATGATAATTGTTGTGTTTGACAAAGAAAGTTCAGAAAACAAATGGTAACATATGCCTCATCCACAGATTCACTAACCTCTTATATTAAACACAAGAAATATAATTATATCTCTAACTACACGATCGAGATAATGCTCTATTGCTAGTAAAAAAATTAGAATTGACCCAAGGACACTAAAGCTCCTGAAGAAGACGGGGACAAAGTTGTCCAGACATTCTCATATGCCAATGCAAGTAGTGAATCATTGGAGAAAATAGTTTTGTCATTCTGTTTCAACTGTGAAGAATCTGGCCTCTGCAGATACTTCAATAGATATAGAGTCGGAGGATGCAATACTAAAGGCTTTTCCATTCACATCCTCTGTTCTCTTCTTGGCAGAACGAATCTGATCTGCAAGTGAAACTGCTTTTTGTACTTGAGGTCTCTTTATGAACGCTACATCGAGTCTTTCCCAAGTTCGACGATGTTCTCTACAAACATGACTGAGTGTGGACTTCTTCTTCTGAATCTGTGAACACAGAATATGGGATCAGTTATAAAACAAAAAAAGGGCACCAAGATGACAACTTTCTAATGACAGAAGAACTGTGAACATACAGGATATGGCATCACTTATAAAACACAAATAATGCACCAAAATGACTACATTTTAGCCGCACTCACATCTGGAATTCATTTTGGGATATTTTCTAGCTCGGGCAGCAGTTGTGTTTCCTTTTTCTAGAAGGAAATTGTGCAAAAGGTTCAAATTTTGATGTTAGAGAGAATATAATCTGTGACTTCATTTTAGCAGCCACAATAATTTCCTGGAATGGCCAAAGCAATAGAAATTGATCTATGGGATCATCTAGGTGAGAGTATACCAAATACAACCATGCATATTTGACTCAGTGTTCAAGCAAGGTTTTGTTGAGTTCTGACCTTCACTAATTTCGCCTTGAGTTTCAATTCTTCAGCAACAGCTAACTCTTCTTTCTCTTGCTTTGATCGTCTTCTTGGTCTCTTTGTTTTTCCTTCAACTTTTTGCTTTTCTTCTAGTTCTTTTCTCCTTTGAGCAAGTCTCTGTATCTTTTCTGTCTTTCTCTGTGCTGCTCTCTCAGCTCGTATGCGTGCCATTTCTTTTGCCTTGGCCTTTTCTGCAACCAACTGAAGCTGTTCGAGAGCTATCGCTCTTTTAATCTTGTTGTAGCTGTCCCATTCTAATTCTTCTTGGTCACTCCCACCTACCTTAGCAGCATTTGCAATGCTTTCAGCCCATGACTGAAAAAATTTCTCCCTTGACCTTTTCCATTTTAATCGTTCACCCCAGAGCTTTCTGAGAGATTTGCGTATTTTTATCTTTGTCTGATTGCTGCAAAAGAGAGTTATTATTGACTTCCAGATTTAAGTTGAAAAAAGGTCTATTTTGCAAGTTATTCTCTGTGGTGAAATATTCATGCTGCAGTTAGAGATAGTGATATCAAAAAATTCCTATCATTCAATATTAGAGTACAGAGAAAGATTTCTCGCTATACTTGCAACTTCCTAGTAAACACAAAGGTTAGTACAGAAGGTCACGACACCACACACTATTATGCTAAGGAAGAGACCCTCTACTGAATAACTTCTAAAATTTCAAACCAGTGAGTTAAAAGTGCCTAAAACAAATTTTAAAAGGGAGAGGAAGTATTGTTTGGCAATTGATATTAGACGTCATCACACAACCTGTGCATAGCATGAACATGAAATTGTGAAAAAACGAACATCTAATGCTCACAAAATATGCATACAAGATTGTCCCTGCTCCAATGAGTGATGGCAGCAGATGCTGCAGCTACACGATGCATAGAGAGCCCCAGCAATCAATCGTATGCACAGACAGATGGGATAGTATAACTTCTTCAGATTGCCACAGTGAACACCTAAAGGTGTGACTGTAAGAAAAACTACCATGCTGTCTATTTATCAAGAGAAAAAAGAGGAGGGGAACCTATGATACAGTCTCTGCTTCATTATTGTGGTCAGAAATGACATAAGAGGAGGTTACAAAGCTCTGGTAACCAGCTGAAATTGTTTAAATAGATATCTCATTAGCAAGGAAAATGATTGTGGCTAGTCAGAACTCAGAAGCACATACAGAAGCAAGAAGAACTGGAGCTAGCAGTTGGAACTTTAAGCAAAATATATTTGCTTAATATAGTGCTTTCTCTGACCTCTGTTATCTCTCTTTGCCAAGGGCATTCCCTTCTCTATGTGGTAGTATTTTCTTCTCAATTGTATCTTTATAGTCTGAACTTGGACAGGAAGAGAGACAGTCTACCAAAAAGCTGACACGTACCACAGACATATCCATACATGTATTCCCATTGACTTAAGTTAGTTGTCCTCTGCTCGGCTGTAACAGTTCCTCGAGATTGTCTCAAATCCTGAAATTCAAGTTCTTATACAACCAAGCTAACTCTTGCACTTAACAAAGCTCGTGAATGTTATTTATTCCTTAGCAAAGTAGAACATGACCTCATACTTTGGGCCTTAACTCTCATTACACATACCAAAAATCCTAAGCTTTTCAGAGCACTCGTAGCAGATTTGAATATCTTATCAAGAAGCAATGAAGTATAGCATATAAGTGCATACAACTTCCAATTATAATAAAGACGTGAGGGAAAATACCTAAGAGAGCGTGGGCATTCAGACATCTTTCGTCTAACCTGAAATAAGATAAAATAGATTTCACCTTTCGTCATTACATTATCATACTACAATTGTGAGTTTCTATTCCGAAGAATGAATGCTTTGAGGAAAAAAAGAAAAAGGAAAAAGAGCAGTGGATATTGTGGTCTTTCATATGCAAGTCAAAACTCCAAAACAGAACCAAAAGTATAAACAGTTTGGGGATTAAAAAAAACTGTGAATTAAATAAGCTAATTATTTTTCTTTATTCCAGCAACAACACATGTTTCATATCTATTTTAAAAGTAAATGCAACATGAAGGACCTCGTACAATTGATTCTTACATGACTTCACCTTGGGATCACTCAAAGCTTCTTTGGTTCTCTGTCTGATCTTTTCACGAGTCTCTGCAAGGTACTGCAAATAGTTAAACTACAGAAATATATCTAGTAGAAATTAACATATCACCGTCCATTTAAATCCTACCTGGACTGTGTTTTCTGCCTTTGTTCCATGGCACTTTTCCTCTGTTTGCTAATCCGATCTTTCTTCTTCTTTCTACTTCCTTTTCCTTATCATCCTTGCTGTTAAAACCATTGTCCATGTTGGAATAGTCCTCTTCTTGAAAGTCTGCAGTCAAAACTTGCTCCTTGGACATATCAGCACTTTGTTTTCTTGCATAACATCTCATTAACTGCAACATCTCCGCCGAGCCATTTCTGGCATAGAACAGTGTATATGAGTCTGAAACAGCAAAGCCTGATGATAGGGAATTGTTCTGAACCATAGATGCATGATATATTAACTTTAATATGCTCAGTCTACTTCGTGTACACTCAGCCACACAGACCGAAGTTGGAGAAGGGAAAGTGCTACGAGTGGTATTGATAGGAAGGCGAGGAGGAGTTAATTTCCTGAGGAATAAACAAATACACAGATCAGAGCTGCTTCCGATAAATAACATTAATCATAATACATGCAACCCAAATTCAAGTATGCAGCCAAAAGCAATACATCCACTGCCCATTTTTTGTTAAACAACATTTTTGTTCCATCAAGGCAACATCACATTGCTCTTACAAATTGTTGTTGTTAAAGAAATGGACCTTGGACGTAACTCAACCCCAAAAACTAGCTCAAAAGGTGAGGATTATCCAAGACCATATAAGTATACAGATCTTGCCTCCCACCACGGATGTGGGACTTAACACTCCCCGTCACGCCCCCTCACGCCCAGGACATCCGGTGCATGTAGATTATATGATGGAATCCTGTCATCAGTGAAACAAGACTTGGATGGACCTAGCTCTGATACCATGTTAAGGAAATGTACCTTGGACCTGACTCAACCCCAAAAACTAGCTCAAGAGGTGAGGATTATACAGAATTTACCTCCCACCACCGATATGGGATTTAACAGTTGTGTCAGAGCTTTGTTTGGTGTCTACCACAAAAAGCTATGCTCTAAATTTTCTTACCTTTTTGCGTGAAAAGTAGAACAGAATACCAAAACCATACACCGAGTAATCAGTTGAACAATTGTTAAAACTGAAGCAGACCTTAACATAGTAAAACTCAAGTAGACTCAAGAACAGTCGGGATATGATTCATAATGGTTTCGACTCCCAAGACAAAACCAAAGAAAATAAAGAAGAGAAGGAGAGCAAAAACACTGAGACTACAAAAGTTGGCTCAGAACTTCAGATACATGAAACTAGACCAAAAAAGTGATAACAGCAAAAATGACGACATTGTATTACAAATTCCATAGGAAAATATTAGTACCAATTAGGGAAAAATTCTTCTATGCTTAAATAATTTACCAAGTGCATGTCTGTCTCAGTTCTGGAACAGGAATTGTGGTAGCGTTCATTTACAAATTTTTAACATAGCTCGACTTTATGAACTTCATATAAAGTACTACTCCCTCCATTTCATTTTACTTGGCCCCTATACCAAACGTTTCATTTTACTTGTCCATTTTAGCAAATCAAGAGAGTTTTATTACTTTTTTCCCCTTACTACCCTTAGTATTAAATAACTAAATAAAGTAGTAGTAGTCAAATTTAGAGTTCCAAAACATCATTAATAAGGTTAATTTAGTAAAATACACCTAATTAAAGATTTTTTAAGGGGTGTGCCAAGTAATATGAAACGGAGGGAGTAATCATTTGGGAGCTCAACCCTGGAATTTCTCACCAGAAAGACCAAAGTACAAGTCACCCAATTCGTCAAAAAGATAGCTAGGCAAATATCCCCAATCAACTTAACCCAAATTACCCTTCCATATACCAAATGCCATGCCTATCCCTCAACAATCAGTTTCCAGCAAGTGTTCAAGGAATCTTCTATACATTGATAAATAGGGTTAAACTCCCTCAATGTGGCCACATTGCTCATTTTTATGGACTCTAAGACTTCTAGCTGGCGGAGCTACAACTAGTTTTGGCTCAAACCTTGTATTTGTATTTAAAAATTCACTTAATACTACAAATTGAAGGGGAGCCTTGGCGTAACTGATAAAGTTGTTGCCATGTGACTAGGAGGTCACGGTTTCAAGTCTTGGAAACAGCCTCTTGCAGAAATGCAAGGTAAGGCTGCATACAATCGACCTTTGTGGTTAGGCCCTTCCCCGGACCCTGTGCATAGTCCAACGGGAAGCCCTTTTACTTAATACTACAAATAATTCATCAAGAACCCAAATTCAAAACCCATAAACTCAAAATCATAGCTCCGCGTCTATCCGTATAGAGAACATAACAATAGTTCAACATAAGAAGCTCGATAACTAGAAATTTTGACTTCACATCTAGCAAAAACAAATGGAAACAATGCAATACCAGTAAAAAAAAAAAAGAATCAGAAAGCATTAGCCTTTGGGGTTTCTGAATTACAGTTAGATTTTTTTGCAAATCGAATTTGAAGAGAGAGAGTGTGTGAGCTTACATGGGGGAGAAGATTGAGAGGCGCATCAACCATACGTTTCTGATAACTACTTCCTATTACTATTCCTCTTTATTTTGTTCTCACAAGTAATTTATTTTTTTGACAAAAAAGAAAAAGAAAAAATAGTGCAACTCCTCATGGTAATTTTGCACAAGGGTAAAAATTGTTGGGAAAAAGGGCAAAAATATTCTGAAACTATTGGGAATGGATCAAATCTACCCTTAGTTTGATTTTAGGCTCAAAAATACCCTCATAGTTAGTTTATTGACTCATTTTTATCCCTCAAATCCAACATATGTCATGTCACATTAAAACTCACCTACAATAATTTTGTTTTGGTGACTTGAAAATTCAAGTTAGAAAAAGGACTCACACGAATCTCGATGCCCTCTTCTATGAGAAAGATCAAATTGAGGACTAGGATTTAGGAGGAAGGTACCATTCATAAGAAAGAAATCAGAACTAGGTCACGAAGAATGTAAAAAAAAGAGCTTAGAATGTGACCTATTTAAGAAAGATGATGAGCTTGAAACTCTGTTATCGAAGGAAAAGGAAAAATCTTTAAAAAGAGAAAAAAATCGATCTCAAAATTTTTCTCATTCAATACGTCAACCCGATATCTTTGTTGTTTGTATATAAAGTCGAATACTATATTCGTTTGAGGTAAATCACTCTCTCTTCGTTGTGATTGATTAACTCAGGATCTATATGGTATGGAGGTCCTTAAACTATGTCGTCCATTACTAATTATAATCTAAAGTTTTTCTCATTTGATTCGCTTTTTTATTCCTGGTCCAGGTTCGGGTTGGGACAACACCCGAAGTGCATTTCTCATGAACTTCACTTACCAATTTTCCATTGCACAACATCAATTACGAGGTGTGCTTAATGTTATAGAATGTTGTTTGTTTAAGGTTAGTCAATTTGTTGGCGCAGTTTGATGTGCGTTGGTGGAGTGATGTTGGTGACCATTTGAAAAACCTCACAAGGTTTTGTAGTTTTCGAGCATAATCTAAATAAAACTTATAAGAGTGACGGAATTACTGTGAATTAATGATGGTTGTATTCCGTTGATTTGGTAGAGAAAGGGGTGGGACATGTATGGGTCAAATGAAGAAGAATTACATGTTAGGATTTTTTATCTGCGTGAATTTCAAGTTAGCAAAATAATAAAATTATTTTAAGTGAATTTTCATATGACATGACATCTGCTAGTTTTGATGGGTAAAATGAGTCAACACATTAATGAAAAAAGTATTTTTGAGTACAAAATTAAATGGATAATATATTTGATCCATTTTCAATAGTTAAGTGATATTTTTGGCTCCTTTCCCTAAATTGTTCTTTGAAAATGGTGAAATATATTAATAGATTATTTTGATAAAATTGTTGGTTTCAATAATGTTAAAATAAAAATGTGGAAACAAAAAATAAGAGATGCATTTTTTGAGAAACTTCCTCTTCCTTCTTATTATTCAATATTCACATTATCATCTCATTTAGCCTAGACTTGGTTTGTCTATCCAATAGAATTATAATAATTGTTATTCTATCTCAATAAGATTATAATAATTTATTTTTCATTGTTACAATTACATAACTACCATAATACAATTTACCATATTTACTTCATTACCCTTCTCAAGTTAAAACAAATGTTATGAATTTGTTACGTTTTAAGCATGTTGATGAAGCTTTACTTGCTTTAAAGGAACCGAGTTAAAAGATTGATGGTCGAACGATGGTTACTCAGCTTGCTTCTGTTGGGATTCAAGGTGGGCTCGGTGGTGGGAGTTCAAATAGTCCGATGGATGTGTCGCTGAGGAATATTTATGTAGCTAATGTGCCTTATGATATGCAACCCGAGAGGATTTTATAGCAATACTATTATTGTTTTTTATGATGTGTTAGGCAACAAGGGAGAGCAAGTACAAGTTGATCTCACAGACTAGGAATACTTGCCATCCATCAAGACTTTTGTTGAGCCTACATATTTGCTCGTGGGACTCCAATGATTATTAATGTTTTGTTAGATTTTGAGCTATGTTTTGATATAGTTACTTTGTTCATCGAGGCTTCATTAGAGAAATATGATGTTATGAGGACTATGTAAAGTCGTTGCTTGACTTTTAGGGACATATTACCATGTTTAGCTGACACATAAATTTTTATATCAATTATATCACTCTTTATTTCATTAATTAATTATCTTGATTTTAACTATGTATATTGGCTTAAATTAATAATAATAGAACAATCACAAAAGACAGTGCAGTTCGATATACTAAAATTTTTGCTATGCGCGAAATTCAAAATAGGACTTATAAACATTAATATCTATAAGATGTTTATGATGTGGTTCATCAATATGAGATATTTGTAATGTTAGAA
The DNA here is from genome assembly GCA_003996215.1 of Jaltomata sinuosa. Lineage (NCBI taxonomy): Eukaryota > Viridiplantae > Streptophyta > Magnoliopsida > Solanales > Solanaceae > Jaltomata > Jaltomata sinuosa. The sequence goes on from QJPP01001277.1 coordinate 32,759, forward strand.
TGAGATTTAGGACATGACACATACACTACACTATTGTTACTTCACCTCTCCGCTATGCCACCACATAAGCTTCCTCTCGAATCCTCCTTTTGTTTCTGAAAACATAAACTCAATAAGAGGTTGAGAAAAATATTGAAATAGAATGACTAAATGGAAGTTCAAGAATGTCGATCATGGTGTTTTTAAATTAAATGAATGTTACGATTCATTTTAAAATTTGTTAAAAATATTTTAATAACTCGACTTTAATGAATATAATCACTACTTAAATTTGCTTCCAGAATCAAAAACCTGTTTTTTTTTTTTAAAAAGTTTTTCCTTTTTTAAAATATTTACTAAAACTTTGGGTAAGAGTTCGTATGATTTTCTGAGATTTGTAAATGGGGATTTGAAAATATAATAGGTTATAAGTTTCAAATATGAAATTCAATTTCATGTTGAATTTGAAATTTTTTCATGATCAAACACTAATTTTAAAACAAAGTAATTTTTTTTTTTAAAAATGAATAATTTTGATGGCCAAACAGGTCCTAAGTGTTATAAAAAATAAACTTCTAGGGAGATATATGAAATTATTTATTAAAAAAAACAAATTAACTCCCCGATACTGATAAGACAAGGTTGCTCGGATATTAAGCACCCTCCATTTTCAATTCTAAGATTATGAGTTTGAGTATGAAAAAAAAAGAAAAAAAAAGAAAAAATTTACATGACATAACAAACATGTGCGATGTATTTAGAATGTGTAGCTATAGTTACCACATGTAGATATACTCTATATGTAATAGCAAATCTTCAGTTATACGCCACACTCTTAATTCCTTTTATAGTGTATTCAATGTAGCAATTTTTCTCCGTTCTATTTTTTCGAATGTCGGATTAATATTATTATGTTTGTAATTGATTTATACTATTTCAGAACTCAAAATAAACAACTGTCAAACTTTTCTATCAATTTTTGCACTTGCTATTCAATACATATTGTATCAATACTAACATTACAATATCTCATGCAAATGACAGTCAGAGATGCATCAATGATGTATAAGGAACATTCATATTGTATTTATATAAACGAGACCTAATTAAGTTATATTGATCACAACATTAAAGGAAAAAAATGTAAAATTAGCAAATCATTAATTTGAATATTCAAAATGATTTGTCATTGGAATTGAAAATACATGTATCAATGATAACGAAGAACAATTGAACAAATTTAACCAGCAATCAAATTTTGAATAGGTTTTTGTAACATTAAATCTAATAATACCCGTATCAAGTCGGACGAAGAACAATTGAGAAAATTTAATAGGTTTTGAATTTGTATCTGTACATTTAAAAATTCAGTTAAAATCATATGTTTTTACGTTTAAGTGAATAATTTTGAGATGCTAGTTGAATTATGGAAGATTGCAAGCTGTATCAATCGTGATTTCAACAGTTTTCATTTTTTAAGAAAGATATTATCCCGTATTTAGCGCCTAAAAAAGAAACTGTATTCATTGATACAATCAAAAAATCTGCGAGAATACATTGAATACAACCGAATAGCTTCAGGAATTTTTTTTGAACAACCAAAGATATTGTCGTGTGTTTAGCTCCTAAATAGAAAAATTGTATTCATTGATACAATCAAAAGACCCGCACGAGTACATTGAATACAACCGGATAGCTTTGAATTTTTTTTGAACAACCAAAGATATTATCGTGTGTTTAGCGCCTAAAAAGAGAAACTGTGTCCATTGATATAACCAAAAAACTTGAGCGAATACATTGAATACAATCGGATATCTTCAGGAGTTCTTTTTTTGAACAACTAAAGATATTATCGTGTGTTTAGCACCTAGAAAGAGAAACTGTACACGTTGATACAGCTAAAAAAGTTGTGCGAATACATTGAATACAACCGGATAGCTTCGAAAGTTTTTTCTTAACAACCAAAAATATTTTTGTGTGTTTAGCGCCTAGAAAAAAATTGTATTCATTGATACAATCAGAAAACCCGCTAGTTTCCGAAAGAATTATCATGAATGATAATTATCAAAACCATAGCTACTAACTGAGGTTATGCCCTAAACTATAGTCATTTGTGAAAATTTCTCAAAAATAAAAATAAAAATAAAAAAATCCCAAAATTGGGTTGTCAGGTTTGGGCTATCTTCAAAAAGCCCAGAAACGAAGTCAGTCCACATTCTGATACTAACTACATATACACGTAGAATTAGGATTTAGGGTTTTAAACTCCATTGTTCTTTACTGTAAAAAAAAATAAAGAAAAATGGACTTGATGAAGAAGAGAAAGCTTGATGACAACGGCGTCGTAACTGACGTCGCCGTCCCCGTCGCCGCCGTTACCGTTACCAGTAGGCTTACAATCGAAGATGCCCGGAAGATTCTAGAATCTGTTACACCTGAACAAATGTTAGAAATCCTCCAAAACGCCGTCGTTCGTCATACCGACGTTCTTGACCAAGTACGAGTAATCGCCGATCGTGATACTACTCAACGAAAACTCTTCGTTCGTGGGCTTGGTTGGGAAACCACAACGGATAAACTCCGTGCAATTTTTGGTAATTATGGTGAATTAGAAGAAGCTGTTGTTATTCTTGATAAAGCTACTGGGAAGAGTAAAGGTTATGGGTTTGTTACGTTTAAGCATGTTGATGGTGCTTTACTTGCTTTGAAGGAGCCTAGTAAGAAGATTGATGGGAGAATGACGGTTACTCAGCTTGCTTCTGCTGGGATACAAGGTGGGCCTGGTGGTGGGAGTTCGAATAATCCGGTGGATGTGTCGTTGAGGAAGATTTATGTTGCTAATGTTCCGTATGATATGCAATCTGAGAGGATTTTACAGCATTTTTTGATGTATGGGGAAATAGAGGAAGGACCGTTAGGGTTTGATAAGGCGACTGGGAAGTCAAAAGGGTATGCTTTGTTTGTGTATAAGATGGCGGAGTCGGCGAGGGCTGCGTTGGTTGATCCTGTTAAGAATATTGATGGGCATCAGTTGAATTGTAAGTTGGCTATAGATGGGAAGAAAAGTAAGCCTGGAGTAGATGGGCATGGTGGTGATCCAATGGGTCCTGGACAATATGGTGCGCCTAGTGGGATGTCTGGTTATGGTGGATTTTTAGGGCATTCATCGTTTAGTGGGCATGGACATGGTCCTAATTCGGCGTTGGGTAGTGGAAATGGTATCGGTGTGGGTGGTCCTGGTGGTTCATCTTTTGGAAACCAATCTGGGGGTGGAGGGTACGGTTCAGGGATTGGTGGTCCATATGGTGGGGGGTCTCATTATGGTGGGCCTGGTTCAGCTGGATATGGAGGGTTGGCCAGTAGTGCTACTGCTGGCGGTGGTGGTGGTGGTGGTGGTTATAGCGGTGCTGGGCCGTTGGGAGGTGCTGGTGGTGGATTACCTGGGGCTGGTAGTGCATTAGGTGGTGCTGGCCGTGGACCTTCGATGTATGGGATACCCCCAAGCTCAACTGGGTTGCCTTCCGGAGATTATCCACCACAGGGTTCTCATTACAGTTCTTTACATCAACCTCATGGGCTACAAAACCAAGCCCCCGGGGCATCAGCTGCACCTAGAGTTCCACCTGGGGGTATGTACCAGGGGATGCATTCATATTACTGAGGTAAATTTCTCCCTCTCCCCACTCCATTTTTATGTGATTGGTGCTCTGTGGTGCTCTCAGATTGGGTGATCTTGGACTTCTGGTTACTTCTGTTAGTACTTCTATTTGTCAGTTCCTTGAGTAGATCGGTCCCAAGTGTGTATGCCTTGCATTCTGCCATTTGAGTGTTCTTGCTTGAAAATGTGGGGTACGCATGGTTGGAATGATAATTTTTTGTTTGATCTGGCTGTAAACTATGCTTAGTTTTTAACGAGTTTTGGTGGAATATGCTTGCTTAGTCTATGATCTGGTTGTGGATATACTTAATGTTCAGCGATCTTTTCTGGTATAAGCTTTTACTAAGTAACACTAGGTGTGATAAAAGAAAACAAGAACCACTAAAGAAGTTTCCTGAATGTAGTTTGTGAAATTTGTTTTATGGCAGTATGGTTTATTCACGTACGTTTGGTTTCTTTGTGTTCTTGAATTTGTTGAATATATCTTAATTTATGTCTGTAGATTTTAGAGGGACATTCTGCCTTAGAGAAAGGACTGGACACCCTTTTTGATCATATGGTATTCTAGTGGATGTCTTTATTAATTTTTCTTGTGAATGAAAGTCTGTTCGTCTCTTCCTTTCTTTATTTTTGTGCTATCTATGTGACCTTCACCCCCCGGGCTTAGTTCAAGTGGCAAAGGCAGAAGGACTTGTGACGTAGGTCACAGGTTCCAGCCCTATGCAGACTAAGCTTGGTATTTAAGTGGAGAAGGGTAGAGGGGTTGGCCCATTATCCCCCGAGTTCCTAAGGTTGCGGTTGGGTCTAAGGGATAGCCTAGCCTAGATGGATTTTTCTGTTAAAAAAACTATGTACCCGTCGTGCCTCCTCTCTCTAATTCTCAGCATGTCTGAATAACCTGCTTTCAGGGACGTGTACCAATTGGAAATTTTAGCTTTGCCTTTTCTTTTTCTGCTGGATTTATCTGTCATTGTCTATGCTCCTGGACTATTCTCCAGCTTGTTCAGCTGTAAAATTCATGTGAATTCTTTGTTTGAAGTTATTCTTGCCCTTGTTTTTCTAGTTCTCTCTTCTTTCTTTTGGGTTGTGGGTGTAGGGAGAGGAGAGATGCAAGTATGGCGTGCGTTGCACAGGTTGTTGTTTTGCTGTCTTTCAGCTTGTTATTTATGAAGGTGTCTGCAGAGGTTGTGTCAATTTGTACAAGTAATCTGTGTGAAAATTGGGCAGGCTAGATTTTTGCAAACAATTAAGAATACCCTTCATTTCCTAGTAAACAAAAAATACCTTTCATTTTCCTAGTTTTTGGAGTGAGGATATTTCATCCAAGGAAGAGGAAGCCGTATTTGGAGGGGTTACTATTGCTGCAAGTGTTTAACAACGGTGAAGAACTCGGGATATGTTGAGATTCTATGATGGAAGTGCATGTTCACTAAGTATCATGGGTCAATGTCCTGTTGGAGTTGGCTCCTACATGAATAAGATGATAATAAATAAATGCATGAAAGCTCTCTTTTACTTTTCTTTCTAGATTGTTCAGCAGAACGGATACAGATGACTCATATATCTTCGGTAATTCATAGAGTTGCTTTTCCTATATTGTTGTTTAGCCTGAAAGCTTCTGAAGTTTTTATTTTCTGGGGGATTTGTCATCTTAGTGCTACTTTACGGAGAACTTGTTTATACTCGGTTTACCTTTACCATTTCTCTTTAGAAAGTTCCTCTGAAACAAAAATTGCAGTTGACACATTGGAAATGCCTAGATTTCCAAGAGAGAAGGGCATGCTTTCTAAGAAGAACTAATAACATAATTACCTATCGAAAAAAAGAGGAGAACTAAATCCCATGTGAGAATATCATCCCGCATCAACTTGGAGGGTAGAGGGTGCCTTCCACATCAACTTTGTTGGATATTACATATTTTCTTTTGTTACCTTGATACTTTTGCTTGGAGAACTCCTAACAGCAAACAGAAATTCAAGCAATGGGATATTATCCAAGATCATCTCTTTCTTTATTCTCCGTCTCCACCTAAATAATTCAGATTGATTAGATTGTGATTGTGATGTTGTCCGTCTTTTGACGCGGTGTTATTAATCCCAGATTGATTAGATTGTGATTGTGATTGTGATGTTGTCCGTCTTCTGATGTGGTGTTATTAATCCTAGATTGATTAGATTGATTGTTCTTCTTTTTCTTCTTCTTCCAGATAGTGATTGTAATGTTGTCTGTCTTTTGATGCATTGTTCTTAATCCCAGGTTTGATTAGATTGATTGTCTCTGTTTTTGTACTGTCCTTTCGCGTTGCTGCAAAGGTTTCACTACTATCATGTTCCTTTCTTTTGATTTCACTTTAAGATTTGTCTTATTTTCGGATGTGGAATGATATATTGAGTTGTGAATGGATGTTTGATTCAGGTGTTTTGACAGCTTGGTGCAGCTGCTTTTAGTGGTTCTGGATGAATGCAGATGTTTGGTTTGATGATTTTGATTTGCTATCTACTTTGGCTTCTGCATTTGTGCCTTTACTGATGTCCTTCTATGTTGTGGTAGTCAGGCTGTTTCTTTCTTCAGGACGCTTTGTGCTTTTTGGAGTTCTAGTTGGAGTTTGTATTTGGATATAAATCTAGTAATGTCTTGTACGCTTTTTAGCCTTAGAAATGATGTGCTGTACTGAGAACAACTTTTAGATTGCTGTTGAAGCTGCTGAAATGAGTTTCTTATGGTATTTGGAAAACTTCTGTTTCTTGCATTTTAATTGTCTGAATCTAGAATTCTTCTTCTTTTGTGCCTTTTTCTTTTGTCAATTACTTCATTCTTTTGTATGTGTTGAGGCATTGGCTTTTATGCGTGCTCAATTGTCTGCCTGGTTGTGCAATATATGTTCGTCAATTATTTTTGAGATTTGAGAGGATGATTTGGAAGGATGAGTTTGATTAATTGATATTAGGTTGTGACAATCTTGGTTACAATTGCTTGCATTTGTGAACTGGATGGGAGTGCCATTTGATTTCCTCATTTTGCATTTTATGAGAGGCACCCAAAGTTGTGTCTGGCTAAATTGTATTTCACTTGATTGTTGCCTTGGCTATTTGAGGATGTGAATAACTCTTTTCAGTGTTGTGATGGCTTATAGAAGTCAAGCTACAGGACCTGTCTAAAGTTGATTTTTGGGTGCTTTCTTGCTGAAAATACTTTTGTTTAGGATACATCTATTGTTGAAAGTGAGTTCTATTTTTATGAGGTAATTTTGTTGTTGATGTTAATGGGGGCTTCACTTGTATGTAAGCCATATATAAAATGGAAAAGTTCATACAAAAGTATAATAATTTACCGATCAATCTTGTGATCTATACTTACTGGATTCTGTTTGGTACTCCAAGAGTTCAAAAAGATGATGTTTTAATGGTCATCGCAAAATAAAGATGATCGTCTAATACGTACAAGTGAGTTTTCAATCCTTTTATTAGGTTTTCTGATTGCTCTCTTAGAACAGGACACGAGAGTGCTAGAGGAGCCATGTTCCTTGCTTTACTTCTCCTTTTCCTCCTAAGTTCAGCTTAAAGAGAGGTTGACATTTTCCACCAACTCTCCTGGCATCACCCATGAATTCCAAAATGATTCGTGCTGTGCTATATGGCAGTGCAAAATATAAATGGTTACATCTTCTCTCGACCTTTTGCTCATATAGCAGGGGCTAACATAAGTAGATTTTTTGGTATACGGCTTGTATATACTGGGTTAGTGGGTTTTCCTCCAAATTGTTAATGAAATCATTTACCTTATTATCAAAAGAAACATGGATTGTTTTTCCTTTTTCTCAAATTCTCCGTTGTAAGGATGGTTTCCACACCGTCAGCCAAGCAAACAATGCATACCTTTTTCATTGAAAAAAGCCATTGCTCCATCCTTGACTTTTTCAAGGTGTCATAGTCTGTCAATCTACGTTGCTCGAATCCTTAGAGAACGTAGCTGTGTGTGCCAGATCTTGATAACAATCACATAGAACCCGAAGAACTTGATGAAGAAAATTAAGAACGAAAAAGAAATTGCCAAAGCTTAAAATAAAATTTTAAAATGAAAAAGAACTGAAAATAAAGAAATAATAAATTCAAGAATATGTTTCTTGAATTCAATAACGGATCAAAAAATTCAAGAAATAATCTAGAATTTCAAGACAAGTCTAAATCTTGAAAAGAATTCTTATTGACAATTAGCCTTTGGTAGATAATAATTTCAAGAATTAGATTATAGAGACCCACCTTAGAGTGATGATGAACAATGATAAGCCAAGACTTATTGTCTTTCTTGAATACCTAAAAGTAATCTACGATTTGAAGAAAATGATAGCATCCTAGGAAGGTTTGCGTACACTCTACCCACCCCAAACCCCACTTTGTGGGATTTCACTAGGTCCTAGGAAGCGCAACTCTATTCAAGGACAAGGATGAAGCTTTGGAAGCTCCAAGAAGTCTATTAACAAGATCTTAAGCTAAAGTGTCGCACTCCAAGATTGCTGGACTTCAATGAGAAATAAAGTAGTTAATTGTTGAGGAAGAGCTCAAGGCTAAAGGAGATGAATTGATTTAGTGTTATAATTGTTTTAAAGCCCAAATTGAAGGTACAGCAGAAGGTGGATTGTCGCCCAAGAACCAACCTTTGGATGAGGTCCAAATTGGTCCACATTAGGACCAATTTAGGCTCCTAAAATGTGCCAGATTTTGTGGCCCAAGAAGCCTTGTGTGGATCCACATTGTAGCCCTTGAATATGGCTTACTTGTTCATGAGGGAAATCAACTAAGGAAAGCATCCTACTTGACGCCCAAGCTTAGGGAGAAAAGTCAAACTCCGGAATGATGGATTTGTCCCTCTATTCTTCTCCACTTAAGTACTAGGCTTCATTTGTTTGGCGTAAAGCTCGAACTTGTAACCTAAGCCCCAAATCTCTCAACCTTTACCAAGTCAGCTAAAGCCTGGACCTGGGGGACGAAAAGTTAAAACCTTTCCTAGTTTTTAGTTTTAGAATTGTTTCCTAATTTGTTAGGACTATCTTTTATGTTTTCCTAAGTAGTTATGATTTTATTTTCCTTTTCCTAAGGTTGCTGGAATCTCTTTCAAAGAATGTTGGGATTCCTTTCCTAGTCTCTCTTTAATTTTTTTGGTCAAAGAACGGAAATATCTAGATAATTAAAGAAGACTAGGAAAGGTGTCATATGAACATAAACAAATGTGGCCAGACTTTCTTCTTTTGAACAGAATCAAATGTGGCCAGAACTTATAAAGATAAGCTTAGTGCCTCAGATGAACATAGTTGAACAGAGATGAAAATAGGCCATAATGATCCTGAGTCTTGTGTGGAATGGCCCTTGCTCAACGGATCAAAGGGATGTTGGGGATAATATAGGACTCTCGAAGAGCTCTTTATGAGTGGTTTACAATTTGATGTTGTTAATCATATCTTGCAGTTGAAGAAGGGACTCACCCCTGAGAATAGCCTGCCAGATAGCTACTTTTTTCATCTTTAAACTGAAGCTTAAGAATTTAGTTCGTAGAGTCAAACCTGTTCTTGTGTTGTTTATCAAACTTTTCTTTTTCGAAGGAGTGGCGGCACATGAAGTCTTAAATTCGTTAATGACCTTGCTTAAGTATAGCATGCTCAACACTACAATGTTCTTATTTTTTCGTTCCCACCACAGACCACCTCATTTTGCCTGTGCAGGTTAGTTTATACTCCCCCCGTTTAAAAAAGAATGGCCTATTTTGACTTTGCACGGAGTTTAAGAAAATAAAGAAGACTTTTGAATCTTGTGGTCTTAAATTAAAGTTATGTCAAATGTACCAAAATGCCCTTTAATCTTGTGGTCCTAAACATGTCATGTGGAAAGTTGAAATTAAAATTTTGCCAAAAAAAGAAAGAGGTCATTCTTTTTGAAATGGACTAAAAAGGAAAGTAGGTCATTCTTTTTGAAATGGACTAAAAAGGAAAGTAGGTCATTCTTTTTGAAACGGAGGGAGTAAATTTTTCAGCATGTAGTAACGTACTTTGCATTTGGTAGAGTGACACAGTTAACAGATTCCCTTTTTCTTTGGTGGGTGGAGAAGTGTTTTCTGTTGAATAGTTAAACACCCTTCATTGCTTTTTGTAGATGTGAAAGTTGGTGATTTCTGATTAACTTCACATGCATATTGAAATGGAAGTGTTTGTTGGTTGAAAAGTCCAAACCCTCTCATCACTTTTTGTAGGTGTGAGAATTGGTGATGTTTGATTAAATCTGCATGCATATTGGAATATTGAGTGGTGTGTGCGCTTTCTAAATAATTTTGAATTTTGAGTCTTATATGAACGGTCCCCAACTTGTTTGGGACTGAAGCATAGTTGTTGTCCATGCTGGATTGATATGAATTTGCACTGAGAGGTCTGAATGGCTACTGAGTCGTGCAGCTACTAAATTTTACATTGTCATGAGTTTGTCTCTAGTTGTGCCAATTTGTTTTGTTCTAGATTGTCCTTCATAATTCTCCCTTTTTAGGTGAGAATTATTTGTTTATTTGTCAGATGCCTCTGGTGTGACTTGTGAGCAGCAGTTAACTATAGGTGTTTACTTTCTTTGAAAATGTGGATGCTATGCTAAAACTGTTCGTTTGTCAAGTACCTAATTTTCGTATGTCGTTCGCAATTTCGGCTGATATAAGGCGAAATGATCAGACCTTCTACCCAAAATTGAGTGAGTTACAAGCTTGGCTGAGTGCTTTCGCCTAGCCTAGTCAATGCTCCTTTTGGTATTACTTGTCAACATTCCATCAAGGAATTGTGTGGACTTTTGATTGCTGTGGTGTGTGGTTTAAGATGTCCGATGATACAGTGCATCATTTGCTAATTATATTTATTATCGTGTCAATTCATCAAAGTAGACTCCTCGTTCAAGGGGGGTCATGACTCGTGTATGTGAAGGAAAATCTTATGTATTAGGTGACTAAGCTTTGACCTTTTCAAATACTCAGTGGTGGATATGCTTTTTGTCTACTGCACTGGGCATTGATTCATTCTTCTGGTTTAATTACTTACGTGCATGTAGTTCACTTGGCCATCTCTCTCCCCCCCCACCCCCACCCACTCAACACACACACCATATGTCGGTAGAGAAGTTAGTTTTGTTCAATATAACACTGCTGCAATTTGTACTTGGGAGCCTCAACGGGATACACATCCCTGAAATTCTCTTGTAAGTTCAGCTTGTTTGGAGCTGTTCTCTATAATCTGTAGTATTTCAGTGCTTGAAAGTTTCAACTGTCTGGACATTTCCTTTACTCTTTTTGCACCAAAACTGGAAGAACGATAAAACAGCATAGACTGCACAGTGGACAAGTAAATGAAGAGCCAAGTTGTGAACTACATAATTGTAGATCAAATGATGGTAGTTAAGAGTGGGTAGAGGGACCAAGTCTAACTTCCTGACGATTACATGGATCTTTAAGCTTTACTTGCGACTTCGGCTTTGCACCTCAGAGAAATGTATGGAGAAGCCAACGGTCTATATTTCTCTTTCAAATTGTTTTTATTAAGATGTAATAAGAGTGGTAGTTCTAGTTTGATTTCATTTTAATTATATTGTTTTACTTATTTTCAAAAACACATTACAATAAAACTTCAATTGATCGTATAAAGGTTATTTAATGTGATATACCAATCATTGCAATAATTTATCAGGTATTGTAAGTACCCGCATCAAAAGCTGTACTTTATAATTTTTCGTTTAAGGGGGTGTTTGGATTGACTTTTTTTAAGTGATTTATAAGTTAAAAGCTAAAAGCCAAAAGTAGGTAGCAACCAATTTTTGACTTTGCCAAACACCTCCAAAAATAAGTGTTTAAAAGTTGAAAGCACTTAGAAATAAGTCAATTTAAGCCCCCTCTAACTTGTTAAGTTGACCAAACGGCTCTTAAAAGAGTGCTATGCGGACACATGAAAGTTGTTGGATAGAGAAAAAAATAGTGCACGTCCTCTACAGATGGAAGAGTTTTTTTTTTTTTTTTAAAACTTTTATAACTTTTTTTTAGTTTTATGATTTTTTACAAGAATCTCACTTTTACACTAGAGAAATTTGAAAAAAATATATTTAGAATTGCTCATTTTCCAAATACAGGGCAGTCATACTGATTCTTGCATCATGTGTATGGTATGATAGAATAATAATAAAATACAAGATAGTAAGAGAAGTTAAAGATTTATTTATCTTAAAGTTGATGTCGTTAGTTCAAACAATGAAATCAGAATGAGTATATGAAAATGATAAGGTGATCATCGAGACTCATGTGTTGCTACGAGTTAGGTGCAGCGAAATGTGTCCTTTTGCGAGGCTCTTGGGGCTATCGGATGTCCTCTTGTGCATGCTCGCCATGCATCATCATATAAAACTGCTCGTAAGCTATTTGCTTGATTATAAACTTTAGGAAATTGTTAGGAGTATTAAATGGATGTATTCGTAACATTCATATCCTATTCTTACTTTGTGTCACTGGCTCTTTTTTCCCTTCATATAAAAAGCTAATGTCAAAAGATTCAATTTACTCTTCACATATGTTGGTTTTTTTATCCTCGGACTAGTATTTGTACGACTGCAAATAGAAATATGAGAACTAACATAAGCTTTATAAATGATTTAAACATTTCTATTTGCTTGTGAAAAGATAGCATAGTTATAACTACAACAACAACAACATACCTAGTGTATTCCCACAAAGTGGGGTCTGGGGAGGGTAGAATATACGCAGACTATACCTTTACCTCAAATGAAGTAAAGAAGTTGTTTCCAATAGACTCTCGGCTCAAGACCAAAAAAAACCATAAGAGGTCGAAATAAAAGTACAAGAGATAAACACAGTAAATAAGACAACAAGTAATCACAGAAGTATACTATACCAAATAGTACTAAGCAGTAAGCATAGTTATAACTAGTGCATTAAATTAATGGTTTTGTAGCAAGAGTCATTTGTACTTGGAATTTGAAGCTTGACCAGTGTTCAACTGATGCATTGCAAGAAATTGACCCTCTCTACTAGGGGTGTCAAAGGTACTGTTCGGGCAATTACTTTATGAAATTTATATTATATTAATTTTTTAATTATTTTATTTTATATAACGAAAATTAGACTTTTAGAAATCGTTCCATCATTTCGGTTTTTCTTTGGTATAGGTACGGTGCGGTTAATTTTTAATATTTTTTTAAAAAATATAAAAGTTAAAACATTTTCACCATGTATACTTGTGTATGAGTTTGACAAAAACTCTTTAGGTATTCATATTATTTAAAGTGTGATGAATCAAGAAAATACTAAAGAAAACAAGAATTGAAATTCATCCCACTATTTGATAGTAGTGTAAAATAATATTAGGCAAGAAAAAAGTATAATTTAGATTACACGAGCGGAAAAAAATCAATAAAGATGAAGCTCAAGAATTAAGGATATTTAAACTAATTATCAAATAAGAGAGATTTAAATCAATAAGAGAGGAAAAATATTTAATAACGTGTAGTTTGTTACCCAAGATCATTGAAATACTATGTAGCTTAAATACCAGTTACTACTCAAGAGTTGAAATCCTAGAACTAATTTAGTTTCGATCAAAATAGTACAATAAGTTTCAATATTATAAGGACTTTGAGTGTTAATTATGTTGCCGTTTTTTCATCACTTCAGATCCTAAGCAAAAAAATTAATATTTTATTATTTTTAAATTTAATATATAAAATATAGTTACACATGTATTATTCGGTTCGATTTAATATTTTTTCCATTAATTCTTATAAAATAAAAAAATCTACCCAATTATTCGGTATGGTTATAAACTTATATAAAAAACCGATTTTATTAAAAGAAACTTAAAAATCAATTCAGTCCGATTCGATTCAGTCAGTTACTTTAGTTTTTTAAAAATCATTGACACCTCTACTCTCTATTGATTAGACGAGCTTGAATGTTTCCATATCAAGTGCGACAACAATACTATGTTGTATTCCTTCGGTTTCATTTTAATTGATCCATAAATATTTTATTTTACTTATCCATTTTAGCAAATTAAGAAAATGTTATTATTTCTTTTCATATAATCCTTAGTACTCCCTCTGTTTTATTTTATGTGACATCCTTTGACTTGACATGGTGTTTAAGAAAAAAAAGACTTCTAAAACTTATGGTCTAAAATAATCCTTGAATATTTGTGTGGTTGTAAATCATTTCATTAAGGGCAAAAGAGGAATTTTAAAGTTAATTTTTTTCTAATTATAGTAAGGTGACATTCTTTTTGGGATGAATTTAAAAGGAAAAGATGCCACATAAAATGAGACAGAGGGAGTAATAAATAACTACAAAAAGTAGTAGTAATCAATTTAGAGTTCCAAAGCATCATTAATAAGGTTAGTTTAGTATACACTTTTAATTAAATCTTTTTTAAGAGATGTGTCAGGTCAATAAACGCCAAGAAATACTCCCTTTGTTCACTTTTACTTGTCATTGTTGCGCTTCTCGCGGTCAAACTGCATGAACTTTGATTAACATTTTAAAATGTATTTTTTTATCATATTAATATGAGAAAGATTGCAATTTATAGTATTTTTCGTATAGTTTTTAACCATTTAAATTTTAAATATTAAATTAATCTACTTTAATTTAGTTTTAAAATTTAATTAAATTGACTTTTATAAAGCGAATGTACAACAACAACAACAACAACAACAACATACCCAGTGTATTCCCACATCGTGGGGTCTGGGGAGGGTAGAGTGTACGCAGACCATACCCCTACCTCAGAGGTGAGGTAGAGAGGCTGTTTCCGATAGACCCCCGGCTCAAGACAAAACAGTCTAAAAATAGGCTAAAAAGGACGTAACAATGATACAGGATAAAAAAATAAGATAAAACTACAATAGACGATAGGAAGTAATATGTAGTAACAAACAACAGACAGAAACAGAGCACTTCCACAAAATACTACCACGAGGAATCCAAGAACAAGAAACTATAAGCGTAACACTACGATTACTAGTCGGGACAATAAGGAAAAACACTCCTACCTACTAGCCTACACCTACTTCTACCTACTACTCTTCTACCCTAATCCGCGTCCTCCACACCTTCCTATCTAAGGTCATGTCCTCGGTAAGCTGCAACTGCGCCATGTCCTGTCGAATCACCTCTCCCCAATATTTTTTCGGTCTACCTCGTCCTCTCCTGTAACCATCCATAGCCAACCTCTCACACCTCCGCCCTGGAGCATCCGTGCCTCTCCTCCTCACATGGCCGAACCATCTCAACCTCGCTTCCCGCATCTTATCTTCCACCGACGCCACACCCACCTTATCTCGGATGTCCTCATTCCTAATCCTATCTCTCCTAGTAAACCCACACATCCATCGCAACATCCTCATCTCCGCCACCTTCATCTTTTGAATATGGGAGTTCTTTACTGGCCAACACTCAACTCCATACAACAAAGCTGGTCGGACCACCACTCTGTAGAATTTGCCTTTAAGTTAGTAGGCACCTTCTTATCGCACAAGATTCCAGATGCGAGCCTCCATTTCATCCACCCAACACCAATACGATGTGTGACATCCTCATCAATCTCTCCATTTCCTTGGATAATAGACCCAAGATACTTGAAACTCCCTTTCTTTTGGATGACCTGTGTATCCAGCTTCACTTCTACGTCATCATCCTGGGTAGCCTCACTGAACTTGCACTCCATATATTCAGTCTTGGTCCTGCTCAACCTAAACCCCTTCGACTCGAGGGTCTGTCTCCAAACCTCCAACTTAGCATTAACTCCTTCGCGAGTCTCGTCCACCAAAACTACATCATCCGCAAATAACATGCACCATGGCACCTCACCTTGTATTTGCCGCGTCAATACATCCATTACCAAGGCAAATAAAAACGGGCTAAGGGTCGATCCCTGATGCAACCCCATTAACACGGGAAAGTGCTCCGAATCTCCTCCCACAGTTCTAACGCGAGTCTTGGCCCCCTCATACATGTCCTTAATTGATCTGGTGTACGGCACGGGTACACCTCGAGCCTCCAAGCACCTCCAAAGGACCTCCCTAGGGACTTTATCATACGCCTTTTCTAGATCGATGAACACCATGTGCAAGTCCTTCTTCCTTTCCCTGTACTGCTCCACCAGTCTTCTAAGGAGATGAATAGCTTTTGTAGTCGAGCGTCCTGGCATAAAGCCGAACTGGTTCTCTGAAATAGGCACGATCTGTCTCAACCTCAACTCCACCACCCTCTCCCAGACCTTCATAGTGTGGCTTAGCAATTTGATACCCCTATAGTTGTTGCAACTCTGAATATCGCCCTTGTTCTTGTACAAAGGAATCATCGTACTCCATCTCCAAGCTTCAGGCATCTTTGCCGTTCTAAAAATACCCTCAAACAACTCGGTTAGCCACTTCACACCTGTCTCCCCCGAGCTCTTCCAAAAATCAACGGGAATCTCATCTGGCCCCGTCGCCCTACCCCTTCGCATCTTACGAATCGCAACCTTAACCTCTTCAACCTTTATACGGCTACAATAATCATAGTCACGACGCCTCTCTGAGTGTGCCAAATCTCCCAGCACAAAGCTTTTGTCCCCCTCTTCATTCAAGAGTCCATGAAAGTAAGACTGCCATCTCCTCCTAATGAGTACCTCATCTACTAGTATTTTGCCATCTTCGTCCTTGATGCACTTCACTTGGTCAAGGTCCTGAGTCCTCCTCTCTCTAGCCTTTGCTAACCTGTATAACTTCTTATCCCCACCTTTATCCTCTAAAGCCGCGTATAAGCTTTCAAAGGCTGCCGTTTTAGCTGCCTTTACCGCTAACTTAGCCTCCTTCCTAGCTATCTTATACGCCTCCCTATTCCTTCGCCTCTCCTCCTCATCCTTACTCTCTACCAACTTCGCATATGACCCCTTTTTTGCCTCCACCTTTCCTTTTACTTCTCCATTCCACCACCAGTCCCCTCGATGCTTGCCAGAACGACCTCTCGAGACGCCCAACACCTCTCTAGCCGTCTCCCTTATGCAACTAGCGGTCGTATCCCACATATTATCCACATCCCCACTACTCCCCCAAGCCCCCCTAGTCAACAACTTCTCCCCTATTTCCAGTGCACTAGCCATAGTCAGGCTACCCCATTTAATCCTAGGCCGGTCATCCACAATCCGCTTCTTTTTCTCCTTCTTGATCTCTAAATCCATCACTAAGAGTCTATGTTGGGTCGAAAGATTCTCACTTGGGATAACCTTACAGTCTTTACAAAGACCTTTATCACCTGTCCTAAGGAGCAAAAAGTCTATCTGAGTCTTGGCCACCGAACTACGGAAGGTAACCAAGTGCTCCTCCTTCTTCGGGAAACTAGAGTTAGCTACTCTCAACCTAAAGGCTCTAGCGAAATCCAAGAGTGCGGCACCCCCTTCATTCCTATCCCCGAAACCAAAGCCTCCATGCACATCGTCATAACCCCTCGAAGATGCCCCGATGTGCCCATTGAAATCTCCTCCAATGAAGAGCTTCTCAGTATCAGGCAAACCTCCCACTACCTCGTCCAAAACCTCCCAAAAGCGTTTCTTCTCCTCCTCATCTAAGCCCGCTTGTGGTGCGTACGCACTAATAATGTTCAAAGTAGACCCTCCAAGGACTAACTTAATTGTCATCAACCTATCGTTGACCCTCCTAACCTCCACCACTTGCTCTCTCAACTCCTCATCCACTAGGATACCTACCCCATTCCTATTCCTCACACCTCCTGAGTACCACAACTTATACCCGTCTACCTCTCGCGCCTTAGTGCCCACCCATTTAGTCTCCTGGACACACGCTATGCTAATCCTCCTCTTCCTTAGGACCTTCACTAGCTCTATGGACTTTCCGGATAAAGTCCCTATGTTCCAAGACCCTATTCTCAACCTAGATGCTCCCTTACCCCCCTTACCTCTCCTTCCCCTCGCCCCCGCCCCCGCCCCCGGCCCCACCCCGGACCCCGCCCCCAAACCCGAGTGCGACCGATGACATGACCCTACTCGATCATCATTCACCAAAGCCACTAAAACGTGCGCTATAATCAAGGATAAACCAACTCCACCAGCTACTCTATACTAAACAACTATATGACAAGAAAAGCAAAATCAATATAAAATTTAAAATTTAAAAAATTTAAAAAACTAGACAGCGAGTGTTAAAGCAATGACAGAAATGTCAACCTAAATAGGCTATCAAGAATGCGATAAAAAACTGAGGACGAAAATAAAGCCTAGGGATAGAAGTCACCGGGGTCAAGCTGTGAGGAGAGAAGGACGGTCTGCTTGCTAAAATGGACAAAGAGTATAAAACATGAGTATTTAATACTCTTTCATCCTGTCATCGCCCTTCTCCCTAACCCACAAAAGAAGTTACAAAAAAGAAAAGAAAAAAGGCAAGTAGACTTTAGTGTGTCAAAACTCTTTTGGTGTGACTAAGTTTTGTTCCTACTGCTAAGAGAATCTCATTTAGAAAAGAAACAAACAGAAAGAACATTGAAACTCCTTTGAAAAATTATCCTTTCATACCACGTTAGTTTCGAGTTTATTGTTTGCTTATATATTGCTCAATTTTGCAAAATCTTAAACTAAAGTCCAACGTCTTCTTACAAGATTCTGTTTGTTTCAAAAGAAATTTTAAATCGTGGTCTGAAAGATTCATAACTCGTGATAAAAATAAAAAAAATCATTTACTAAACAAAACCGTTCCAAAACGAAACAACTAAGCAAAAAATTTCTATGAATGATAGCGGTAATCTTGCAACAAAATAGCATATAACAACTCATTCCATGTATCAGGTACTCCTGGTAAGCACCAGTGTATGCAATCAGCATAAGCCTTTGGATTCAATCTTTGTTCTTTAGTCAAGAGTTTTCCCCTTCTTTCACCAAAAACTGAAGTGTGACCATCTTTTCTGTACTCAGACAACTGAGTAATATTCAGCAAACGAACATTAACTTGCAGTTTTGAAATGACATCTTTCAAGATTGACATGATTTCAAGATTTGAACCAGTTCCCCAGTATGGTCCCTGGATTGGTTGCGTCTCGTTAAAGCAGTTTCCATCTTTTCCACCATTCCATTCCCAGTTCCTGCAAATCAAAGATTTTCTTATGTTTATTAGTAATGCACAATGAGGATCCAGAGATGGTATAGGTTTTTTGGAGACAGAGTCTCCGTATAGTAGATGATTTCTTTCAATCTGTCTAAGATAACTTTACAGAACTAACCGAAACAATATTTATAGGTACCAGTTAGAATAGGTCGATGACCTCGATGGTGTAAAAATTCCTTACACTGATGATAAGAATAAAAAAGAATTTTAAAAATTTCACAAGTTGGGCATCGAGCTTATGAGCTGAAACATTTTTATCTCCCTTTGCCACAATGCTGGAAACTCTCCTTGTGTTAATGTGATTCAACAACTAATATATACTCCTTCTTCCCTCTGTCTCAATTTATATGGCATACTTTCATTTTTAGTTTGTCCCAAAAGAGTCACCTTTCTATAATTGGAAATAATTTAGCTCTAGCATTCCCTTTTGCCTTATTGAAATTATTTATAGTCACATAAATGATCAAAGAGTTTTTTAGACCACAAATTTTAAAAGTTTGCCTTTCTTTCTTGAACTTTGTACCAAGTCAAACATTGCCACATAAATTAAGACGGAGAGAGTATATAATACAAAAAATTATTTCTTTTGGCAAAGCCACCCTCGAGTCAATGTGATTCCACTAAGAGCTAGCAATTATTACTACAAGCTGGCTCGAACACCACCACTACACAAAAAATATTGAGTGGAAAATCTTAGAGTAATGAGTCTAGTCTCACCATAAATGTGTTGGGGACATGGTTGCGAAGAAGACCTTTTGCTTTTGAGGATTAACGCTTGACTCTATCCAATTTACCCAAGTTTCCAACGCCAATTTATATGCTGTTGTTACGTTATATTCTCGAACATTTTCAGGAGATCCATATCTGCAGAAACAGAACAGATTTGCTACAATATTAGCCCGTTTACTTATGTTTTCTCATATGAATCTTTTGTCTCCGGCTACTGGGGATCCCATTTTCGTACTAACGCAAGATATGCTTATTGGACTCTATGTATTAACGAGCGAAAATCATCGATGTATTTGTGTAAATAGATATAAAATCCATGTAATCGCAGAAACTATCAAAATTAAAAAAGAGGTGACAAAAGTTACTATAAGTATACGAAAGAACTAGTTCATTCTGCAGTAATTTTGTATGATTTAACTTATATATATGCTAACATTATAATTTTTTTTACACTGTCATATAATCTTTCTCATACAAGGGAATTTCCTTTTCCTATATGTTTTTTTTTGTGTGTGATAAGCTAAGTTGCACGGACTCTTAACTTCCGATGCCGCACTCGTGTCGGATTCTCCAAAAATACACTGTTTTTGGAGAATCCAACACGCACCCTGCTGACATTTTTGAAGAGTCCAAGCAACATCGGTGAAAAGGGTACTTACGTTGCATTGATGAAAGGTTTATGCATCCACCACACATAGCTTTCAAAAACAAAAATATCAACTCCTTCCCAAAGCTTGCGATGCTTTTCTACAGAGTCAAGCTTAACTAGTCGCTTCATTACAGTATGATTAGTTGCATGATCTGATATGGATTCAACCATAAAAGGAGCCCAGTAATACTCAATCGATGTGTTAAATTCCTACAACACAAAAACACAAATGTTCACAATTTAACGTGCAAAATGGTGTACACAAGTATATGCTATTGTTTTTTTAGTATTTAATCTATGAATAACGTCAACTGATCACTTTTCGGTCATGTCTTTGAAAAGTAACCATTGTCTGAAGTTTCAACTTCCATAAGTGAAACTGACTACTCATATACATCCGGAAGTTTCACCTGTAGAAGTTGAAACAGTGAAACTCCAGGACAATGGCTTTTTCTTGCAGGGGTTGAAAATTGGTTATTTGTGAGTTTTACACTGGTCATTTTCGACCCTATCTTTGAAAAACAGCCACTATTTTAGAGTTTCAAATCCCACCGATAACACTCCACGAAAATGTCGCAAAAAAGTGGTTATTTTTCAATTATAGGGGTTGAAAAGGGGCTCTTTGTGAGTTTTACCAGTAGAAATAGCGCCAACAGGTCATATTTCAACCCTATTTCTGAAAACTAACCACCATCTTAGAGTTTCAATACCACCGATAAAACTCAATGAAAATATCGCAGAAATAACTCAAGTCAATAAGTAATTAACACCTCAATTCTGAAAATCTTTCTTGGAGGAACTCTTTCAATGGAATGGTGATCACCATCTGCAATCACTGATTGAACCAGACAGACCATTGACTCAAACATTCCTCTCTGTATGGAGTCTCCAATAAACATGATCCTTTTGTCTCTCAACATCTCCAACATCTTCAAAGCATTGAACCTGATAAACAAACATTAACAAAACAACCGGCCACAAAAATGTAAAATCAATTCCAATGTCCGTCTTCCAAATAAAAAAAAGGGGCTCGTTGGGAAGAAAGATTACGTGTGATGATCATTCAAAGAAAAAATGCTTAAGTTAGTTACTGTTAGAGTGGGTGAAAGTCTCACATTGGTTGGGGAATGGACTGACGGTTTGCTTATATGGACTTGGGCAATCCTTTCCTCATGAGCTAGCTTTTGGAGTTGAGTTAGACCCATGTGTCATATCTTTATATGGTATCAGAGCCAGGTCCATTCCCCGTTTGGGCTCCCCATTCACGCTCCAGTTGGGCTTGAGCGTGAAGGGGGTGTTAGAGTGGGTGAAAGTCCACATTGGTTCTGGAATGGACTCACGGTTTGCTTATATGGACTTGGGCAATTCTCCCTTCATGAGCTAGCTTTTGGGGTTGAGTTAGCCCAGGTGTTGCCGCTTTAACAACACACCGTACATAATATCCACGTGACACTATAAATAAAGGGTTTAAGACTCATAAAAGTAATTATGTGTATATATACCTGGGCAAATTGCAACCATGAGGCTGCCATCTCCAATTCTGATACAAAGAATCAGGCCTTTCATTTCTTTGACAAGTAACTTGTTTAACCAAATAAGGACAAGTCTCTTCTTTATAAAGTGGATATGTTACATTGTCCCAAACCCAATTTCCTTCAAATACATTGCAACTTTCATCAATGATCTCATTTTCAGAAACACTTATTGGCACTCTAAGAAACTTACTATGCCTAGAAAAACTTGTTTGCCATAGAAATTGGAATTGGTTGTTTTTCAAGTTATCAAGTAAAAATCTCACAGTTCCAAGAAGAAAAAGAGAGATTAATGCAAGAGGAAAAAGGAAAAGGATCCTACGATCTTGTGGGGGTTGGGTTGTCATATTGGTGGGCTAGTGGGAGTAGAATCAAGATTAAACATTTAGTGTAAAATAGGAGGAAATAAATGCCTTGTAATTTAAGCATAGTTTTGAAGTGTTACTATGTAAGTTGTAACTACTGGTTGGTGATTTAGTGAGTTAGGTACATCAAGAGCCTTAAGAAATATTTTAATAGGATGTCCATGTCATGCCAGTTAAATCTTATACATCTTTAGTGTAAAAAATTATTTATATTATAAGATCTACCAAATGATATCTATAGAAGTCTCCTAAAACGGGAAATTTGAAATCTTGAAAATAAAATAAGTTACCTGCTATAAGATGTAAAAGTGATCTAATGGCATAAAATTCCTTTTACCGACGATGATACAAGTTTATAATTCAAATTCAATATATAAAGACCTATACAATTTTCTTTCCTTTACGATTTTAAGGTTTATCGGGGTCCAAATACCCCTTGAACTACGAAGGGTGGTATTAATACCTCCATATAGTGCCAAATGAAGGAGAGATGGTATGTTTTTTTTATGTTTTTTAGTTGACAAGAGAATTTGTAGTTGCTACCTTCGGGTGTGCACATGATAAATCCCACTTAAATGTAATAGCCCGCAAATTATACAGGAAAAGAAAATCGTACTAGGCAAGCCCTGTGCGACGAGCTTGACCGAGAAAGCGTGCAGGGGGTTTCGAACCTGAGACTCATCATGTGAGAGATCACCTACTCATTCAACTCGGCCAACCCTTTGGGGGTGAGTGTATTCACACTCTCGAGATGAAAAAAAGTTAAATTAATTTTTCATCTGTTTCAGCATTTCTTTCATTTAATTCTTTTCCCTTTTTTATTCTTTCTAGTCATTTATTTTGTTCTTCCTTGCTCATATCCCACCAAAACATTCTTGCTTAATGTATCTTTAGTTTTTCCTTTTCTTTTACTTTTGGTGTTATTATTATTCTTGCTTCTTTCCACCACTCTTAGCTAAAAAACTGGCGATATAGTAACTTTTTTCAGCATACACAAAAATACATACTCTCTCTATTTCAAATTGATTGACCTGTTTTGACTTGACACAGAGTTTAAGAAAATAAAGAAACTTTTAAATCTTATGGTCTTAAATTAAAGATATGTCAAATGTACTAAAACACCATTTAATCTTGTGGTCTTAAACATGCCATGTAGAAAGTTTGAATTAAAAAGTTGCTAAAAAGACAAAGGGTCATTCTTTTTTGAAATGGACTAAAAAGGAAAGTAAGTCAAACAAATTGAAAGTGAGGGAGTATATGATAAACCCTACACCACATTCTTTTCTTGCTATCTAATTTCCAATTGTAACAAAGTGTATTTCTTGATGATGTGATATAGATTTACACGAGATATATATATAGAACATACATTGGTGTATAAAGACTACTCTACCCTTATAAAGATATGTACAAATAATACTTATCTACAAATAATACTTATCACCCCCCTCAAGCAATGCAATGCAGGGTCTGAAAGAACACTGAGCTTGTCACGCAAAAAATGACAATTTCGAACGCAAAGAAGCAACCTTTTCTCGAACAAAATGAACTTGTAAGGCACCAGAAGCAACCTTTTCTCGAACAAAATGAATGTCAATTTTGATATGCTTCGTGCGGGCATGCTGGATAGGATTATGAGCCAAATAGATACTGCTAACATTGTCACAAAATATTGTAGAAGGGATGAAAGAGGTAGATGAAGATCCTTCAGTAACGCTTGCACCCAAGTGATTTTTGCAGCAACATGAGCAACTGATCTATATTCAGCCTCAACACTGGAGCGAGAGAGAACACTTTTTTTCTTGGTCCAAGATTACTGACAAGAAATAAACAACAAGCTGAAGTAGAACGATGCGTTGTAGGGAAACCAACCCAATCAGCGTCACTATAACATGTCAATTGATCAATAGAACCACCAGGTATATACAAACCATGATTAAGGTTCCATGTAGATACATTATAATACGTTTTACTTCAGTATAATGAATTAATAAAGGAGAATGCATAATCTGAGATACTTGATTAACAACAAGAGCAATATCTGGACGTGTAAATATTAAATCTTGAAGACCACCAACTAGACTCCAATAGAGAGTAGGATCAGAGAAGGAAGAAGAATCATTAGAATATAGAAAAGATTTAGGAATAATAGGAGTTGCCGCTGGCTTAGAAGAAAGAAGATTTGCATGACTGAGCAGATATTTAATGTATTTAGATTGAGAAAGAAGGTAACCACCATTTTTGGAAGTGATAAGAAACTCCAAGAAAATAATTAATTAAATCTGAGTTTATTGGTGCATTATTTAGAAGTTAAGTTCTAGAAGGATTATGTTGGTTGTTAAGAGATGTCACTAAAGCAGGAGAAGAATCTAAGAGAGGATAAATGTGAAGCATTAGAATTAGACACGACATTACAATTTGAAGATAAGGAAGAATTTAAAGGATAGAGACTAGGAGCTCTTGACTGCCGTGAAGAATTATGAAAACTAGTCGGCAGGGATAGATTAATGTTGTTAGAAAATTTGAAAAGAGAAACAAAGGATGAGGTAGAACATTTCGAGGTTAGATACAGATAAGGAAAATAGTCTTCATCGAATCGTACATGACGAAAAATAAAGACTTTGTTACTTGAGGGATCAAAACATCAAAAAGCTTTGTAATTTAATGGATAACCAAGGATTCTCTTTGGTGCATTGTGACATTCAACATTCTATATACCTTCTTGGTGTTGTAAATTTCATGGCATGTTTTGAAATGATATTATTGAAATGATTTTCACTTGGCTTGCATTAAAGAAATGAAATGAGCCACTTGGTGCTACTTTGACACAAAAAATGAAATTTGGCTAAAAGACCATGATTGATGAAATCGAATTGCAAGTGTATACACTTGTGTGTTTTCAACTGGTCAGGAGATAGATCGGTCATTTTAGATCCCTGAGTTGGTCGGGGAGGTACGCCAGGTTTTGGATGGTATCTCGATGTATTCCATAATCATTTGTTGTGAAAAATAATGAAATATTGGAGAAATTTTGTCAATAATTTTTGTTGTATAGGGTTATAACGTGCAATTAAATTAAAAGGGCGAAATATTTTCCCTTTGCGAGCTACTTACTTTATCTGAACACACTGACAGATGCGCGAATCGCACTGTCGTTGTGCAGAATGCCCTAAAAGTCAGTCAGTCCATGGAGGAACCAAAGTGCTAGGTATTTTTTTTCTTCTAGTTGTAGGTGTAATCAATGCCATTGAGTTTCGACACTCTAAAATAGTAATTGAAATCCGCTTCTAAATGATCTTCCTTCTGCTCTGCCCTAACCTTCACGAATTGTAATTGTGATTGAATGAATGATTGGTGTGCTTATAGATCCTAAATTGTCAAATGAAATTCTTGTAAGTATAATGAATATTGAAGACTTCAGCTTTATTTTGACTTGCTTTTGCATATTGATTTATCCAACTTTTGCCGCAACACAAGGCTATGATGCATGCTGAGGAAATTTGGACTAGCAATCGATATCAAAACGAGATTTTGATATAGATTTAAATTCCATAGTCAATGCGTAATGCATTCGTGTAATTATTTTTGGATTACTGACCCTTTCACCCGAGAGACAATTTTGAGTTGACCAATAGTTGACTTTGATCTTTGGGCATCCTATGATCCTAGAATGTTAGGATCAGTTCTCCTAGACTAATTTGGGCTTATTATTCATGATTTTAAATCAATTGAATCCACTGGAGATCGTTTGGAGTAGTTTGAGCATTTCAAGTGAAGTAAAAGTTTATCGTTTTCAAGGCAAGTGAGACTTTTAACTTTTAATTTGCTTGTTTTTTCTTAAAAGCATATTATGTGTTTCTTCTATGCATATAAATCACCTCAAACCCGTTTGACCATGAGAATTTTTTATTTTTTTTACTTTATTTTAAAATCAGTATTTGACCATGAAAGTTTCAAATACAATCTGAAGTTGTACTTGGAAAACACCCAAAATTCTATTTTTCACTATATTTTTCAAATTTTGTTCTTTTTTTAGTATAAAGTTGACCCTATTTAAATTATATTTCAGGTTTAAATCATATTTCATATTTTTTAGGAAAAGTATATTCGAACAACCAAATATATTTTGGAAAATCTATAACCAAACACAACTCCATATGGATCTAATCTATGAAATTATTGTTAAGATTTTCATGGTTATAGATTGTGAAACATAAACAATCTAATTAAAAATATGACATGACTTTAGGATCGTGGAACTTAATAATTTCCACAACACATCATATAACATTAATTTAATCAAGAAAATATACCTGGATCCATCGCGTTTTATTGAATTATCTTTAGCGAAAGTGATTTAACTTTCAGAGAAGCTTATTTCTCTCCTTTGCACTGCGCTCTTTCTCCCGTTATTTGATGGGAATACCGTGAATTGCAGTTGAGAGAGGACCGATTCCTTGACGCTACTTTGCACTCCAATTACACATAGAGTAGATGTATATAACTGAAATACTCTTTTTTTGATATATAACAATGAAGTAATAATAAGCTATTTATAGAAGGAGAATGATTGCACAATCGTAACAAAAGCGCAACACATGTGCGACATGTGTCAGAAGGAGGTCACCACTCTTCATGCATGTTTGACAAGTGTCAAACATGCAAAGTAACACCTTTTAATGTATGTTTGACGAGTGTCATCCACACACACCCTTTGCACATGCGCGACACAAGTCCACCATGCGTGGTGCGTGCCATGCGATGTAACACGTGTTACGCTAATCAATCATGCTGACACGTGTTACGTTTTTCAGCCACTTATCGTACATGAATACCTCTAAATTATGAAATGCCACTTAATTTTTCACTTTCCATCAAAATGGGAACGAACTTATTACCTTATAATTACCCATAAGTTTTAAGTTTTAACCAATATTCTTTAATTAGTCCTTTAATTTATTAATCCCAATTTAAATCACGTGGGACATATATCTTACATTCTCCCACTTGGCGCACGTGATTGTCACGCCCCGAGCCTACACCCTGGACGTAATATGGTGCTTAGAGCCACAAGTGACCCCAAGCTAACCCATGGTCTGTCATATACTAAACAATCATCTGAATTTAAAACTGAGCGGAAGCTAAACTGATGTAATGAGCAACTTAATCTGTTGTATAAATAAGTATCTAAGAATGACAATCTGAATTAAACTGAATATCTGACTCTATGTCTGAAAGCTTTTACTACTAACGAGATGCTGGGACAAGCCCCTAGCTAACTCTAAATACTGAAAACTGAATGAAAGAACTAAAATACTAGAATGAAATTAAACTCCAAGTCCTCGAATGAGGAGGACTCACCAAGCTGGCTGAATGTCCGGCTGATCTACTAGCCACGAGTCTAGAAGTGGGCTACAAAATCTACATCATAATAGGATACAACACAAAGAGGCATGCTGTCAGTACTATGGAATATACTGAGTATGTGAGATATACATATGCCATGAAAAAAATATACTTGAAAGCATGGTTAAAACATACTTGAAGCTGAAATCACATAATAATAGTAAAATCTGTAATGTAATGACTCAATGCAATATCATAAGTGAAAAACATGTTTATAATCATAAGTCATAGTAGTAAGTCTGAAATCTGAAGGCAAAGAGTCAAATACATTTAAAAGCTTTAAACCATTTCCGTGGAAGTTTCTCGTAATTAACATAGACTATGTGAGCTACATAGAATCCAACTTTGTAACCCTAGTTGGCAGAGCTGTCTGTACCTTGCCGGGGGGTACAAACCATGTTTAGAGTGGAACCACTATCGTGTGCCCATTGGGCTAAATAACCTACGTTGACAACAGAGTTCTGGAACTTAAGGGTACACTGAACCCTAGTCCAACTCAGTGCTAACTACTACTCCCAAAAATATACTATAGCTCATATATATACTGGGGCATATCTGGATGCCAAAACTGTTCATAAATCGTGTGGACATAGCTGGATGTCATACTGTTCATAATTCATGTAAACATATCTGGATGTCATACTACTCACAAACTTTGCTTTTGAGAAAAACCATTCATAATCATTGATGGCATCCTCGGATGTCATACTAATCATGGGACTTATTTTATAAAAAAACTTTTTGTGAGTATTGATGGCATATCAGGATGTCAAATAAATCATGAAAACATAATTCTTGAAGGTATATCATGATACTAGTTCAAAAACATAATCTTGTTAAAATTCATAACTTGAGGAACTAGGCCTTCTAATTTCTTGAATGCTTGAGGTCATGTTATCTGAACATGCCAATTCTGCTTGAAAACATGTGGTAAGGTTAAATCATGCTAAGTTTATTCTCAAATCATGCGGTTAAGAAAATACTTGTGAAAACTCATGTAAAATCATGTTAAGATCCTTCTTAATTCATGGGATTTTAGAAATACTTGTACAATCTCATATGAAATCATACATGAAGGGTTAGAGAGTATATTCTAATACAAGTAAATCAGTTTCATAGAAAAATTCATAATTTGGGTAAGAACCCTAATTTCTCAATTTCAAAAATCATAGTAAAATCATAGGTTTTGGGCATAAGGGTGAAAGGAATCCCTTATTGAATACTCACATTTCTGAACTTGAAGCTTTTGTAACTAGAACTTGAAGATAAAGACTTGGAGAGGAAGCCCTAGGTCTTGAAGCTTGAGAGAAGAATCTCTTTCTCTCTTTCTTTCTTTCTTCTTGAGGTTAGATTGAAAGAATGAAGAGGAATCTAACTAAGTACGAATAAAAACCCTCTAAATAGGCCTAAAACGACTTAGTATAGGAGTTAAAAGGGTAAAAAATTACTAAAATACCCCAGAAAAAAGAGTCTGAAAACTGCTGAAAATTTCACTACAGGCGTCCACGGGCATGAACCACGACCCATGGAATGAACCACAGTTCGTGGAATGGGGGTCGTGGTTCCAGGGGGCTTTTCAGGCCTCTGGACTGATTTTTACGAGGGAAAACCATGGTCTATGATTTAATCCACGAGCCATGGATCAACCTCGTGAATCTCAAGCCCAAAAGTGATCCGCAGGTTCAGTTTCACGGAGACAAACCACGGGCTGTGGTTTGATCCACGAGCCGTGGATGCCTCCTGTGGTTACTGTCTGTCACTTTGACACACAAACACATTTTAGTAAAATGCTGATAGCGTTTTACTCCAGACTCGTATTAACACGCAGTCAATGGCGTTGAAAAGAAGACTCAAAGACCTTTAATTTGGTGGGTACTAGGCTATCTAAATCTTCATATTCTAGGAGTTATGGTCGTTTGAATCTTCTATAAGTGCACAATCTACAAAAGGACAAATATAACTATTACATAACATCATTGACTATTTCAACATTATTACTAAATAATAAAAAGTAATTTCATACCTTTGTGCTTCCTTTATACTTATATGGATCACCTTCAACAATCTTATTCAGATTTTGAAGTGTGCCATCTAAGGATCCTGGGAATGGGCAAAGAAGAATCCATTATTTTTTCAACATTCTGTCCAAGCTGGAGAAAAGCCTCGTATATCCAAATCTATAATCAAAGCAACAAGAAATAAATAAAAGGGATCCCAGTCTATAATATACTGCATAAATAAAAATATTATTTATATTATTTTAAAAAATTAATATTGATTAATATGGGATATAGGTGTAAGGCACGTGCCCAAAAACTAGTCTATTATGAAAAGCTCAGACTAACTTGAGTTGAATCTGTCACTTCAGCAACAAAGAAAATCAATAAAAAATCTGTTCTGCTGAAAAAAGCGCAAAACCTAACTTGAATTGTATTTGTCACTTGAGCAACAAAGGAAAAATCAATAAGAAAATTGATCTATTGAGAAAAGCTCAGACCTAACTTGAATTAAATCTGTCACTTGAGAAATAAAGGAAAAATCAATAAAAAATTTGAACTTTTGAGAAAAAAACTTAAACCTAACCTGAGTTGAATCTGTCACTTGAGCAACAAAGGAAAAATCAACAAAAAAATTAATCTATTGAGAAAAGCTCAGACCTAACCTGAGTTGAATCCGTCACTTGAATAGCAAAGGAAATATCAGTAAAAAGAATTGATCAATTGAAAAAAAGCTCAAACCTAACCTGAGTTAAATCTGTCACTTATGCAATAAATGAAAAATCAATTAAAAATTGATCTATCGAGAAAAACTGAAACCTAACCTAAGACGAATCTATCTCTTGAACAACAAAGAAAAATTCAGTAAAAAAAATTAATCTATTAATCATTTGATAAAATTTCAAACCTAACCTAAGTTGAGTCTTTCACTTGAGCAACAAAGGAAATATCAATAGTTAGTAGAAAATCATAAAGTGAAATGTTGTGCAACTGAATATCATGCAAAGAGAGAGAGAGGGAGGGGAGAGGGAGGGAGAGGGAGAGGGAAGGGCAGGGGGAGGGGGAGGGAGAGAGAGAGAGAGAGAGAGAGGGGGGGCAGTGTCGAAACCAATTCTTACCAAGAGAAAGAAGTTATATGTAGTAGTTTAGGAAAAGCCCAACACTAGAGAGAAAATTGAAAAGAAATGGCCTGAGGAGATAGAGAAGGCGAACAAATGTAATATGATTCTATATGAGACAGGACAAGTATAACTTGTTCTATATGAGATAGAATAAGTGTATATTGATTTTAATTACTTATCTTTGACACTTTCTGAGATGCATTTATCACTTGGTCAAATATAAATAAGAAACTTCTCTTTTATTTCATCCGTTCATTTTTTTTTAATTTTTTATGTTATTCATCACATATATTTTAATATTATTTATATTATTTTAAAAAAATTATATTGATTAATATGAGATACATGTACGAAGCTCGTGCCCAAAAACTAGTCTATTTAGAAAAACTCAGACTAACTTGAGTGGAATTTTTCAATTCAACAACAAAGGAGAAATCAATAAAAAATCTGTTCTGTTGAGAAAAGCTCAAACCTAACCTAATATGTATTTGTCACTTGAGCAACAAAGGAAAAATTAATAAGAAATTAATCTATTGAGAAAAGCTCAGACCTAACTTGAATTGAATCTGTCACTTGAGCAACAAAGAAAAAATCAATAAAAAAATTGATCTTTTGAGAAAAGCTTAAACTTAACCTGAGTTAAATCTGTCATTTGAGCAACAAAGA
This sequence comes from Jaltomata sinuosa, assembly GCA_003996215.1. NCBI lineage: Eukaryota > Viridiplantae > Streptophyta > Magnoliopsida > Solanales > Solanaceae > Jaltomata > Jaltomata sinuosa. Next base: position 64,034 of record QJPP01001277.1, read on the forward strand.
AAAAATTAATAAAAAATTGATCTATTGAGGAAAGCTCAAACCTAACCTGAGTTACATCCGTCACTTGAATAGCAAAGGAAAAATCAATAAAAAGAATTGATCTATTGAGAAAATCTTAAACCTAACCTGAGTTAAATCTGTCACTTGTGCAATAAATAAAAAAATAATTTAAAATATATAAAAAAAAACTGAAACCTAACCTAAGCTGAATCTATCACTTGAGCAACAAGAAAAAATTCAATAAAAAAATTGATCTATTAGTCATTTGAGAAAATTTAAGACCTAACCTAAGTTGAATCTGTCACTTGAGCAACAAAGGAAAGATCAATAGTTAGTAGCAAATCTGAAAGTGAAATGTGTATGCATATCATGCAAAGAGAGAGAGGGAGGGGGAGGGGGAAGGAGGGAGAGAGAGAGAGAGAGAGAGAGAGAGAGAGAGAGAGGAGAGTAGAGATAAATTCTTACCAAGCGAAGGAAGTTATATATAGTAGTTTAAGAAAAGCCTAACACTAGAGAGAAAATTGAAATGAAATGGCTTGAGGAGATAGAGAAGGCGAACAAGTGTAATCTGATTCTATATGAGAAAGTATAAGTGTAATCTTGTTCTATATGAGAAAGAGCAAGTGTATATTGATCTCAATTACTTAACTTTGGTACTTTCTGAGATGCATTTATCACTTGGTCATATCTAAATAACAAACTTCTTTTTTATTTCCTCCATTTATTTTTTTTAATTTTTTTTATGTTATTCATCACATATATTTTAATATTATTTATATTATTTTTAAAAAATTAATATTGATTAATATTGGATACACGTGCCAAGCACGTGCCAAAAAACTACTCGATTGGTAAAGGCTCAGACTAACTTGAGTTGAATCTGTCACTTCAGCAACAAAGGAAAAATCAATAAAAATTCTGTTCTGTTGAGAAAAGCTCAAACCTAACCTGAGTTGTATTTGTCACTTGAGAAACAAAGAAAATATCAATAAGAAAATTGTGTTGGAAAACTGTAAATAATTCACTCAAGAACGCAAATAAATCATTAGACAGAGATATTAATTTACAAGAATGGTAAAAATACTAATCTTGTTCCATTGCAAGAACTTGGTTGAAGAAGACTTGATCTTCTAAGTCTGGATACTACTATTGTTGGTGTTCTTTTCTGAGATGGAGAGCAAATAAAAGAAGAAGCGTAGTATCTGACTTAGGGACTAATCCTTATGTAATGCGCTTAAGTGCCTTTTTAGGTTGAAAAGATACCTTTTCCCATAAATTTTCATCAAACAAAAGAAAAGTTCAAGGGGTTTCAATTTATATAAAATAAATCCCATATTAATAGATATTTACTTTTAGGCCCAAAAACTTTCATACTTTATTAGATCATAAAATGAGCTCCTTTATCGATAGCATATCTATGTATAATATATTAATATGTGAGTCGATAAAAATAAAATTTACTAATAATCTTCCACTTGAACCACATATATTTCCGAATAATCATACATAGACATAATTTTATTGTACACAAACTTTTGCTATCTTAATTGAAATATATCAAAATAATCTGGTCCATCGATACTACCAATATAGGATCAAAGCAGTTTTTGTAACATCTATTCGTAACTAAACCCATCAATGGTCACAAATATCAGCACTACCAATGACATAGATCAAATATAAAAATTACATATAAAGTGATCTAAGTCATGTCTATTTCCAATTGGTCCTACTTTATGACTTTAATAGTCTAAAATCACTTCCTTATACCTTATGCAAAACCGCAATAGAAAGTTAATATCAATGAATACATGAAACTCATAAATTTCATAAAACTTCAGTCTGTACAGAAAATAAACTTTAACATGTCAAAAGCATAAATAAAATAACAAACTCTCACTAAAGTGTCTCATCATCGAATTTGACAACACTCAAATAAGTCACATGTCCATGAAACACTTTAGGTGGTAAACCATTCATGAGCGGATCTGCAATCATTGAGTTTGTACTAATATGCTCAATCGACATAAGACGACTCTGAACTCTTTCTTTTACAATCAAAAACTTAATGTCTATGTGTTTTGACTTAGACGAACTTTGGTTGTTCTTCGAATATAACTCAGCAGACTTATTATCACAATAAATTTTTAATGGTCTTTTTATGCCACTGACTATCTGCATTCCAGTGATAAAATTTCTAAGCCATATTCCCTGATTTGACGTTTCATAGCAGGCTACAAACTCAGCTTCCATGGTAGAAGAAGCTATTAATGTTTGTTTCCCACTTTTCCAAGAAACAACTCCTCCAGCCAACATGAAAACATAACCTGATGTGGATCTTCTACTATCAATACATCCAGCAAAATCTGAATCAGAATATCCTACGATCTCTAAGTGATCAGACTTTCGATAAGTGATAATGTAATCTTTAGTTCTTTGAATATATCTCATAACCCGTTTTGCTGCTTTCTAATGATTCATTCCCAGGTTACATAAATATCAACCTAATATTCTCACAATGTATGCTATATCTGGACGCGTACAAACTTGTACATACATGAGACTTTCCACTGTTGATGCATATGAGATTTTGTCCATCTCTTTCTTCTCAATATTCAAATTTAGATATTGACACAAACTAAACTTATCACCCTTTGCCACGAGTGTATCTCCTGGTGCACAATTTTGCATACCAAATCTACTATGCCCCTTATCAATATAAGTCTTTTGCGATAGTTCAAGAATGTTGCGATCTTTGTGGTTCTCTATACCTAGAACAAAGAACGCCTTACCGAGATCTTTCATTTCAAATTTACTGGATAGAAATCTCTTGACTTCATGCAAGAAACCTACATCACTGCTTGTTAGTAGAATGTCATCTACATATAGCACAAGGATAATGAATTTGCTTGCACTGAACTTGAGATATATGCACTGATCAACAATATTTTCCTTAAAACCAAAAGAGGTTATCACCTGATCAAACTTCTGGTACCATTGATGAAATGCTTGTTTTAAACCATATATGGACTTCTTAAGTCTACATACAAGGTGCTTTGAATCTTGAGACCCAAAATTTTCTGGTTGCACCATGCATATCATTTTTTCAATGTCTCCATTGATAAATACAGTCTTTACGTTCATTTGATGTAGCTCTAAGTCATAATAAGCTACACGTGCCATAATGATTCTAAAAGTGTCTTTCGATGAAACTGGAAAAAAAGTCTCTTTAAAGTCTATGCCTTGAGTGAATCCCTTGGCAACTAGGTGTGCTTTATATATTTCAATGTTACCTTACAAATCAAGGGAATTAAGAATTCCTTCTGACACAAGCCTTTGTATTCTTTGTTTAGAAATATGACCCAATCGCTTATGCCATAGCATTGATGAATTCTTATTTATTAATCTGCGCTTGGTACCAAAATTACTTGAATGCAAGTTTTTATTGTTGCATGAGGCATGTCTGTTTAATTTAAATAATTTTTCAAGCAAAGTATCAGTTTCAACAATATTAGAATTTAGAGAAATACTACATATTTTATTTTTAATAGAACAATTATATCCAGATATGTCCAAACAAGAAATAAAAATTAAGTTTCATCTAAATGGTGGTACAATAAGTATTTTCTCTAATTTCAAATAATAACCAGTATCTAATGGAATTCTAACCAATAGCCTCCACAACTTCTTTATTGCCGTTGCCCACATAGATATATCTTTCAGCATCAATTGGCACTCGCCTCCTTATGCTGTCATGCATAGTGAAACTTACGTGAGTAGTTGCACCCATATCTATCCACCAAGTGTCACTAGGTACCATAGACAAATTAATTTATGAACAAATAAAGTTGCGAAGCTTACCTTTCTTTTCATGCCAGGCAGCGTACTTGGAACACTCTTTCTTTATGTGATCAAGTTTCTTACAAAAGAAACATGATGATGTTCCTTTGTCTACAGTTTCTTTAGTCTTACTCCTTTTTCGCTTATGTGCAATGGTTTTAGTTTCAGAGGTAGACGTCAAATAAGCACTTTCAATATGCTCTTGTTTAAGTCTATCCTCTTTTTGCACACATTGAGCTATACGCTCATTCAAAGTTCATTTCTTAAAATTTGTGCCATTATGCACAGGAATATTATTCACATTGACAGATATAGAAGACACTATATGATAAAATAAATAATGCTCACAATTAATCAATCAAATAAATCATGTATATGTGAAGATAATTAATTAAATAAAACTGAAGGAAAATGATAAATTTAAAACCATATATTTATTAATACATATACATAACAGTGGGCCAATCTCAAGATACTTAGTACAACATTATCATTTAGTCTTTGGACAAAAATAATAATTCATAAGTGGTACTCTTATACATAGTTCATGAACATTGATTACAAAAGACGACCTGACAATGTACCTTTCTTTGGACCGATACATTATCAGCATGACATTACTAAGTGTATCACATATTCATAACTATCCATAATTAATCTGCTCAAAATATTCTTCCTTTGGGATAATTATTTTGCATAGATAAAACATGCTTACATATTCAAAGTAAACAAAATTTACGCAATAGATGTTACTTTGAAAACATATTACTTTAATTTTATTAACTTAAACAAAAAACACGGATAGAACTTGTTCGAATTTAAAAAAACACAGATCAAACACGTCTATTATGATAAACACCAACTTCAAAAAAAATTAATCTCATTATCATGACTAAAACATTATGCCAGTTATAGATCTTTAATAATATAAAAGTAAAAAACTTGATTCTAATACGTTTTTCCCGAAAAGTTTCTCATATCCAACCTTTCCCTTGTTATTTTAAATAATAATCAATCAAAGAAAAGAAGGAAGGAAAAAATTTACTGTCATATACAAATTGTTTGCGCCAGTAAGCAAAACAAGACTTTAAGACTTTGAATGGAAGGAAAAGAAGATAAAATTTTCACTTACAAAAATCTTTCCAGACCCACCAGAAAAAATTAGCAAAACCTTTTTGCTAAAAAAGACGAAGAAAGAAAAAAAGAAACTGAAAAATATTTTTTACTAATTCTTGTTCCATATATACATGGCAAACAATGCTTGTTCCAATAATTAAAGTCAACTTTTTAGTTTCTTCAAATGACAAAATCTTCTCCAATAAAATATTCTCGAAAAGCTTGAAAACAAATGATAAGAATATCAAATTTTATACAGCCAGGCAACATAAAAAATAGTAAAATTGGTTCTGAAAAAATTAAATATCACATCTAATGATCTAACAAGAATTTGCTCTGATACCAATTGTTGGAAAACTTTAAATAATTCACCCATGAACACAAGTAAATCATTAGACAATGATATTAACCAAACAAGGAAAAGAAGGAAGGAAAAAAAATTACTATCACATACAAATTGTTTCGCCACAACAAGAAAAACGAGACTTTAAGACTTTGAATGGAAGAAAAATAAAATAAAATTTCCACTTAAAAAATCTTTCCAGATCAAACCATAAAAAATGACAGATTTTGTTGCTAAAAAGGACAAGAAGAATGAAAAAAGGAAACTGAAAAATATTCTTTAATAATTCGTGTTCCATACATGGCAAACAATTCTTGTTTCAACAATTAAAGTCAACTTTTTAGTTTCTTCAAACAATAAAATCTTCCCAAAAAAAAAAATTCTCGAAAAGCTTGAAAATAAATGATAAGAATATCAAATTTTATATAGCCACGCAACATAAAAAATAGTAAAATTGATTCTGAAAAAATTAAATATCACATCTAATGATCTAACAAGACTTTGCTCTGATACTACTTGTTGGAAAACTTTAAATAATTCACCCAAAAATGTAAGTAAATCATTAGACAAAGATATTAATCTACAAGAATGGTAGGAACACTAACCTTGTTTCATTGCAAGAACTTGATTGAAGAAGACTTGATTTTATAAGTCTGGATACTGCTCTTGTTGGTGTTCTTTTGTGAGATGGAGAGAAAAAGAAGAAGAAGCGTAGTATCTGACCATCCTTATGTAATGCGCTTAAGTGCCTTTTCAGGTTGAAAAGGTACCTTTTTCCATAAGTTTCCATCAAACAAAAGAAAAGACCAAAGAGTTTCAACTTATATAAAATAAACCCCATAATAATAGATATTTACTTTTAGGCCTAAAATTTTTACTACTTTATTAGATCATAAAATGGGTTCGTTTATCTATCACGATTCAACTACCAGGCCATGCGGGCACCTATTCTAAGCACCTAGATAGGAGGACCCTTATCACCTGATCAACAAGCAATGCGGAAATTAACAAAAACACATGAAGAAATAAGCTTTATAATAATGGAAAACTCTTACAACTTAAATACAAGAAGTTCCTTTACAAAACTTGAATACAACCCTCCCAGGAACTAGTCTAAACCAGTACAAGAGCTCTACAAGAAAGATACAAATATATGTAAAAATAGACACAATTTCTAACATGGGAACGAAGAGTAGAAGCTTCTGAAGATCATCGCCGTCGGGTACCTAAGAAATATCACTAATCCTGCAATCACACTATACCCAAAAAGGTATAGCAAAAGTAGTGTTAATACAAATAACACGTACTAGTAGGTATTATCGATCTACCCAAATCCACTACATACAATCATATAAGAAATCAAGAGAAAATATGCAATAAGTTTACAATAATCCATTCCTTCAACATCCACTATTACCACCCTGATATTAGCACTAAAAACTTATTCGTTTTACCCTAAGCCTTCCTAACCCATTCTGCTGCCAACACCACCCCTTGGAGACTCTACACCATGACACCTAGGATTTCCCAAGTCATACTAAGCACTTAGACTTCCCAAGTCACACCTGACCCTAAGACTCCCCAAGTCGTCCTTAACACTAGTCCGATAACTATGTCCAACCCGGACTACCATTCCATTATCCCCATCAATCCCTATGACTCAACAACCCAAAGTAAACCCAGCTACTCACTAACTAGACCACATACCGTTATGTTACTACTTACAAGTGTCCGAACCGATCCAAGATCCCTAGGACAATACCCAACATGTAATATCAACCCCGCAATACAACCCAGACTCTCAGTCTTCCTCTAACTTACTAACTTCATGACACAAGCTCAACCACCATCACCGGAATAACCAAACACTAAGCATATATCCCTTTTCTTCTCGCCCGGACCAACTAAGGATATCTAGACCAAAACCTAAGTGTTAACATGCAATGCTCGGTCCACCCAAGAACCAACCCTATATTTAAGTGTAACAATCCAGACTATCAAGGACCAATATGAATAAACACAATTTCAATAATTAACCCGGTCCACTCATGAAACCATCGATAAAATACAATCAATAATGTATATTTAAACCCGTACCAGGCGTGGTACCAGAGCCAACTAATATAGAACCCGTACCAGGCGTGGTAACCGAGCCAACCGTTAGTATCCCATACCAGGCGTGGTACCTGAGCCAACCAATATATATATCCCGTACCAGGCGTGGTACTTGAGCAAATCGAATGTCGCCTGAAATCCAACAGTCAATAATTAAATGAACAGAAACACACTTGTAACACCAACAAGCAACAAAACCAAGTTCATTTCACATAATTGACACCCGGATGCTTAGACGTTAATAAATTCATTCCCTGAACATGCAAGGCACATACATTACTAAGTTAAAGTTACATACACACATATTGCATTTGGAAAACAATACCATCACCTACCCAACCACCGGGTTCATACCCCAACATTGGAATTCGGTCCGACGTCTAGTTCTTGGTTCACCCCCTAGACACATATTCAACAGATACATCAATTCAGGAACCCTCCTTTTAAAATAACACAGTACCGGTAACTTCCCCCCTAACATTGAGGCTTCAACTATTCTTGTTCACCCTATTTCCTTTGATTGAATTATTCTCGAAGGCTACTATATCTAGCCATTAATTTACTCATAATGTTTTCGATTCCTTGAACCTATCTAACAGTCTAGTTCCTTGGAATCTAGTATCACACACAAATTAACAAACATAAACAAACCCCGAATGAAACACATCACCCCAACACCATCATTCCCTATTCAACAACCTGTCAATAACACAGTATTCCTCCAGACTCCGTGCCCGAAGGCCTAAACATGAATCCTCCTGTCATTCTATAACAACAATATTAAATGAAATACAAGTCTAAGTCTACTCAATGTAAAACCTAGCCTACCTGGACAACAAGTAGCTGCATAATGCCACACTCTGGCTCAGTGAAGGCCCTTCCTGACGGAGAAGAAGCCCAAAGTCCATGGTTTCGCTTCTCTTTAGTCGGAATATCCCCTCCCCATGGCTCCAAGGCTTTGGAGCAGCCTAGGAGTGTTTTTGGAGTAACCCTCGTATATTTTTTAACTGAGGAGGAGAAGTCTAAAAATAATTTGCATATTCTGGTTTCTGTTTTCTGCCATACCGCTATAGCGATCGGCTGACCGCTACAACAACGGTGCTATAGTGATAAAGTTCCCGCTATAGGAGGGTTACATCAGCCTGGATGAATTTCAAAATATGAAATTTTTGTCATGTCAACCCCACTTAAATCAAAATAAATTTTAATCATTCCCGAAATTGCGTTAAGGTAATTTCTAAAATAACAACGGATCAGGTCATTACATTATCGATAGCATATCTATGTATAATATATTAATACGTGAGTCCAAAAAATAGAATTTACTAACAAATTAATCTATTGAGAAAAGATCAGACCTAACTTGAATTGAATTTGTCACTTGAGCAACATGTCACGACCCAAAACTAAAGGGTTGTGATGGCACCTACCCACTTAACTATGGTAGGTAACCCAAGCAAAACAATGCAAAAAAATATATGATAATAAGGGAAAAATAACACAAACGGTAATATAAAGTCTCAACTATGATAAATAGATCCAAACAAAATACAATTTCTCCCAGAAACTCAGAAGTCATAAGTACATGAGCGACTCTAACATGGCGTCCAAATTACCAAAATCCAAACTGTCTAGGAAGTTAGAAAAGACAGAAATAAATGATAGAAGTCTTCGAGGACAAGAGCTCACCGAAGCTTCAAATCTGTAAAGTCCACATGAATCAAGGGCTACGCGAAATGCTTATGCTAGGATCTGCATCAAAAGGATGCATAAAAGCAGGAGTGAGTACGGTCCACTTGTACTCAGTAGGCATCATAGGTCGACCGAGCTTAAGCAGTTACTATGTCAAAAAAAGAACACTAAATTAACCCTGCATGCAGAAAAGTCCCAGCAATTCATATCAATAACAACACGAAGAAATCTCAATCGAACAACATTCCAAATGATAATACAATGTAATGATATGGTATGAGATGCAATGACCATGCCTACCAGTATACACCCCCTTCTCAGTCTATGCTAGAAGTTAGGACCCATGGGGGACTCACGAAATTCATATACCCCATCCAGAATTCCACCTCAAAATGCAATCAATATCAATATGTCATCTGAAATATTGCTTTGGATCGAGTTTATAAAAGTGAATCTCTGTCCGGAATATTGCATCGGATCGGGTTTTTACATAAAAAATTGCCTATCTTCTTTTAAAATCAATGCTTCCAATAGTATAACCAATGAGCCATGAGATGAATGCATATGTATGATCACTATGATAGAATGAAACAACCACAACACAAGAATACGATATCTCGAGATATCAATCAACTCATGAAAACAGGCCACAAGTCCCAACATCAATTCAAAATCTAAATTCCTTATCCCCCCAGCATAGTATAAGCCCTAATTTGGGCGTCACAGAGATAATTCTACTCATTTAGTACTCAAATCTATAATTTCACCCAACCCATAACATGCTTTACATGATAAGTCTCCACCCAAGCAAAGTCTAAAGAAAGTTAAGCCATAACCTACCTCAAAACCGAACGGCAAACTCTACAAAGTCACACCTGAGCCTTCCCTTTATGAAGAGCCTCAGAACGCAACCACTATATAAAAAATAAGTTCTATACAAAACACTAATTCAACAATACCCATAAAGCTAAGGTTCTAAACCAGTCCAAAAAGTCACCTCAAAAGTCAACTCTGAGACTAAAAGGGAAAAATAAATTTTTTATTGGAAATTCAGTTCACCCAAAGCATAAGGAGTTTAAATATTAAATTTTATAATAAATAGGATTAAAATCGACCTTGAAATCATCAATTTGTCAGACTTTAACTTTATCGGGAAAAACCTCAAATTCTAAGTTGTAAAACTAAGATTTGAAGGTGAAATCATAGAATAATTATTGGGGAATGTGTAAAAATAGATTAAGAACGTACCCAAATGAAGAAATCTTGAAACCCACTTTGAAATCGCTGAAAATTGAGTTCTAGAGCTCCAAAAATAAGGTATGGCTTTAATGGTCGAAAAAGGAAATATTTTATTCTACTGCCACTTGCCCTTTTTTGCGGACGCGTAACCCCCGTCGCATATGTGGAGCTTACTGACCCAGACCCATTACGTACGCGATGATCCGATCGCGTGCGTGAAAACCAACAAATGGACCCGACTGTACCCGAAAATCTCCTTCATCGTGTGCGCGGACCTCCCATCGCGTACGTGATGCCCAAAGATTTTCCTTCATCACAAATGTGACGGCTGGCTGCATACGTAAAAAAGCAATATGCCTTGCACCAAATACATCATACCTACCGTTGGAAAACAATGAAATTTCTCTAAACGGACCCTCGAAAACCATTTAGAACCTCCCAAACACAAACAAACAATGCTACTAGACCTAAATTGACATTCCAGATTCTACAGCATCATCAGATTCACCAACAGAGATTGTTTTCAAAGAATGTTGACCAACGTCAACACTAGGCCATAATTCCTAACTTTCCAACCAACGACTCAAAATACAAATAAAAGCCTTAGGACCCGAACCAACAGTACTTCTAGCCTAAAAGTGATATTCTGGAGCTAATTGAACAGACAAAATTTTGATACGACTCTCTGAACCCCAATAGTTGACCAAAGTCAACCATATCAACTTTAAAGCCTTTCAAAATAAAAAACTCTCTAAAAAATCAACTAAACACCTCGAGGATCGTGCCACCCACTCCCGCAAACCAAAATACTAAATTACAACTACAGAGAGGGGCAAAATAGTAAAACACAAGAAAATCCAAAAATCACTATCAGAGTTGTTACATTATCCACCAGTTAGACACACGTTCATCCTCGAACGAAAGGGCCAGAAAGGTCTCGAACTGCCAAAAAGCTGGGATATCTGCTCAGCATGTCCGACTCTATCTCCCAAGTGGTCTCGATCGGACGATACTTCCACTAAACCTTCACTGATGCTATCTCCTTGGATCTCAATTTCCTATTCTACCTATCCAAGATAGCTATAGGCTCCTCCTCAAAAGTCAAATTCTGATTCAAATCGACTGTATCCCAACTAATCATATGAGAACCATCATAATGGTACTTCTTCAATATCGAAACATGAAAAATAGGGTGAACAGCTGAAAGACTCGGAGGCAAAGCTAACTCATAAGCTACCTCCCTAATATGCTGAAGAATCTCAAAAGGGACAATAAACCTCAGACTAAGCTTACCTTTCTTCCCAAACCTCATCACACCCTTTATGGGAGATACTTTCAACAAAACCCTCTCACCAACCATGAACTCAAGGTCGTTAACCCTCCTATTAGCATAACTCTTCCTCCTACTCTGGGCTTCCAAGAGCCTATCCTGAATCAACTTTACCCTATCCAAAAATCCAGCAACAAGTCCGTACCCCAAGACCTAACCTCAAAGGAATCAAATCAACCCACCGGAGAATGACACTTCCTTTCATACAAGGCCTCAAATGGTGCCATCTGAATGCTGGAATGATAGCTGTTATTATAGGAAAACTCTACTAAAGGCAAGAACTAATCTCAGTGACCACTAAAGTCGATCACACAAAGCTCGAAGCATATTCTCTAAAACCTGAATAGTTCGCTATGACTGACTATCTATTTGGGGGTGAAAAGCTGTGCTTATCTCCAATTGGGTACCCAACTCGCACAACATAGAACTCTAAAAGTGAGATGTGAACTGAGTGACCCTATCTGAAATAATGGAAATGGGTACACCATGTAACCAAACTATCTCTTGAATGTAGAGCGTTGCCAACTTCTCTGCATTGTAGGTCATATTTACCGTAAACAATTGGGCTGATTTGGTCAATCTATCCACAATAACCCAAATGGAGTCAAACTTTCCCAATGTCTGAAGCAACCCAACAATGCAGTCCATAGTGATACGCTCCCATTTCCACTCAGGTATAGGCATCCTCTGAGTTATGCCACCGGGTCTTTGATGCTCATATTTCACTTGCTGACAATTCAAACACTTAGCCATGAACTCCACAATGTCCCTTTTCATTCTACACCATTAATAGTGCCTTATCAGGTGATGATACATTTTGGCTGCCCCCAGATGAATAGAATACCTCAAACTGTGAGCCTCCTCTATGATTAATCTAGTCAAGTCACCCACTCTAGGGACACAAATCCAATCCTTGATCCTCAAAATACCCTCTGGATCAAGAATCACTTCCTTAGCTTCACCACTCAACACCTTATCCTGAATTATGCACAACTTCCCATCCTCAAACTGCCTACCCATAATCTGATACCATAACAAAGATCGTGCCTCAATACAAGCAAGAACCCTACTAGGCTCAAAAATATCAAGTCTAATGAATATATTAGCCAAAAGCTGAACATCTATCGCCAGCGGTCGCTCATCAACCACCAACATAGAAAGACTACCCATACTAATTGCCTTCCTACTCAAGGCATCCGCCACCATATTAGACTTGCCCAGGTGATAGAGAATAGTCATATCTAGTCTTTCAACAACTCCAACCACTTGCGTTGTCTCAAATTCAAATCCTTCTAGATAAAGATATACTGAAGGCTACGATGATCGGTGTACACCTCAGAACAAACTCCATACAAATAATGCTGCCACAACTTCAAAACAAACACTACCGCCACTAACTCCAAGTCATGAGTGAGGTAGTTCTTCTCATGGGTCTTAAATTGCCTCGATGCATAAGTTATCACCTTCCCTTTTTTGCATCAATGCACCACCAAGGCCAACCCCTGAAGCATCGCAATACACAGTGTAACCCTCACTTTCCACAAGTAAGGTCAAGATGGGTGTTGAAGTCAACAAAGCCTTGAGCTTTTGAAATCTCTCCTCACACTCATCGGACCACTGAAAAACAACATTCTTTTGGGTCAACTTGTTCAAAGGAGCTAAAATAGAAGAGAAGCCCTGCATAAACCGTCTGTAGTAACTAGCCAATCCAATAAAGCTCCTAATCTCAGTAGGTGACATAGGCCTAGTCCAATCTTGAACCACCTTGGCTGGATCGCATAATACCATCTTTAGACACAACATACCCCAAAAATGCCACAGAACTAAGCCAAAATTCATACTTCAAGAACTTAGCATACAACTTTGTTTCCCTCAATCTCTGGAGTACAATCCTCAAATGCTTCACATGATCCACCTCGTTCTTGGAACACCCAAGATATCATAAATGAATACAATCACAAAGGAATCAAGATAAGGTTGAAACACCCTATTCATCAACCAATGGACATCACAAAATGCTTTCAGGGTGTTAGTCAAACCAAAGGACATCACCAAAAACTCATAATGGCCATATCGGGTCCTAAAAGCTATCTTAGGGATGTCCAAAGCTCTATTCCTCAACTGGTGGTACCCAAACCTCAAGTAAATCTTTAAAAATATCAAAGCACCCTGAAGCTGATTAAACAAATCATCAATGCGCGAAGAGGGTACTTATTTTTAATGGTTACCTTGTTCAACTATCGATAATCAATACACATACGCATATACCCATCTTTTTTTCTTCACAAATAACACCAAGACACCCCAAGGAGAAACACTAGACCTTATGAAACCTTTACCCAATAAGTCTTGAAGCTGATCCTTCAATTCCTTTAATTCTAGTGAAGCCATCCTATAAGGAGGGATAGAAATTGTTCAAGTGCTCAGCTCTAAATCAATAGCAAAATAAATGTCCCTATCCGGAGGGACACCTGGAAGGTTCATAGGGAACACATCTGGAAACTCCCTCGCCACCCTCACCGAATCCAAAAAAGGTGAGTCAGCACTAGTATCACGCACACATGCTAAATAACAAAGGCACCCCTTCTCAACCATCCGCTGAGCCCGAAGAAAAGAAATAACACTCTTAGGATAAGAACCCTGAGTGCCATTTCCCTCTAACTTGGGCATACCCGGCATCACCAAAGTAACAGTCTTGGCTCGATGATCTATGATAGCATGATGTGGAGACAACCAATCCATATACAAAATAATATCAAAATTAACCATATCAAGGATAATCAAGTCTACCCAAGTATCATACCATAAAAGAGTCACAACGCAGGATTGGTTCACCAGATGCATTACTAAAGAATCACCTACAGGGGTAGAAATGCGAATAGGTATAGCAAGAGACTTACACATCATGTCAAAACCCGAAGCAAAATATGTAGACACATATAAATAAGTAGAACCAGGATCAAATAGTATTAAAGCAGGTCAATGGCAAACTGGGATGATACTTGTAATAACTGCATCAAAGGCCTCCACCTCGGGTTTACTGTAACACCCCGGAAATCAAACCAGCTTTTTAAGTTTAAAACACTAAAATTTTTCATATTCCCAGGGATTACGGGTCCAAACCATGGACCGTGGTTGGAACCACAAGTTGTGGAAAGGATCCGTGGAATGACTTCTATAGGTTAGCCTCTGGTCTGAGGACCACGAGTTGGTTCTATGGACCGTAGTTCACTCTACGGACCATAAAGTCAACTCGTGGAACTTGATCTGAGGGTTGCCTATTTCCTCAGAAACCACGAATGACTTCGACAGACCTTGGTCTGAATCACGAACTGTAATGCCCACTCGTGGTATTGAATCATAGGCTAGATCAATTCCCAGAAATGACGACTCGAGTCTATGACTCATGATCCATTCTAAGAGTCCGTCCTATTGACCCGTAGTTTGGCTTCTACAACCTGACTCTTGGGTCAGGAACGATGGATGGAAAACACGAGCCGTGGTTTGGTCTACGGTTCGTGGAACCCATCCATGGTCCTTGAAAGTCAACTTTTTCCAGCTTTTTCCTAATTACGTCCCATGGGTATTTTAGTCATCACCCACCCTTTTGAAATCATTTATGGGATTTTAGTCATCACCCACCCTTTTAACTCCTAAATGATGTCGTTTTGACTATTTCTAGAAGGGTTTCACCCTCATTAGTCTAAGTCCCTTCTAAAGTCTTCATTCATCTCCAAAAAAGGAAAAGAACTCTCTCAAGCTCAAGGTCTCAAGCTTTAAGTTCAAGTCTCCTAGTCTTTTCAATTTCAAGTGGGTTAGCTTCAATCAAGGTATGCGGGTATTCAACAATGGGTTCCTTTCACCCTTGTGCGCAAAACCCCAAATTCTTATTTTGAATTATGAATTTGTAAAATTAGAGTTTTGATCTAAATTGGGAAAACTTATAAAATCAGTTTCTATGTATCAATTTATCGTTTCTTATGGTTTATTTATGATTTGATCAAGATTCCTTAATTGGTTTCAAAAGCCCATGCATCAAAATTCATTTCTAGAATGATTCCATTGAATTGCATGATTTCAAGTAAAAGTTTACATGTTTAGATAATATATCCATATGTATTTACAAAATTGCATGCCTAATTCTTCAAGTATGATTTAAGAAAGAAAAGTATGTTTTGAATTATGACTATGCTAAGCTTCATGAACTTATGATATGAGAATTGTATGATGCCTGATGTGTTTGCATGCTTTTCAAATAAGATTTGGCATGAGATTGTGCCACTATGAAATTATGAGCTATATGTATATATTTTGGGAGTAGTATTTAGCACCGAGCGATGAGGGTTCGATTACCCAAGTCCAAAACTACGTTGCCAGCTTAGGTTATGAAATGAAGTGCACTATGGGCTTATGAGAGTGGTACATATATTGATCATGGTGTCCTGTGCTTAGCGGGCATTAGGACAGCTTTGCCAACTAGGGTTATATAGTTGGGTATGGTGACTCGTTCCTTGGCACGGTTCAAGTCAGCTTTGCTAACTAGGGTTATATAGTTAGATACCATTTAGCTCACATGGTCTATTGTCGGTTATAAGAAACTCCCTTATGAATGTTTTGACTTGAGCTTATGAAATCTATTTTGAACTTTTGAATTTTATCTCATGTTTACCATTCAAGTTATGATATTTACTTATGATATTCCTTTTATGCATGAACTCAGTTTTAAGCACGTTTTGAGCATGTTTTCTTCATGATTATGCATATCTCACATACTCGGTACATCCTATAGTACTGACGCATATTTTGCGCTGCATCCTCTTAATGATGCAGATTCAGGCTCCTTCCCTCAGACACGTGGCTAGAGATTTCAGGCCATTCCCAGTCCGCTGTTGGTGAGTCCTCATAGTCCGAGGGCTAGTTATGATCTTAGTTAGTTTATGGTTATTTACTTCCGTACTTTGAGTTAGCTAGGGTCTTGTCCTAGAAACTCCTTATGTTATATGTAGAGGCTTTCAGACATAGACAATATTCGAGTCTTTTCCTTGGACTTGTATGTCTTTTGACTCGGTTATCTATATGTTGATTTTGAATCTTCTTATTATGCTTTCGCTTATCTATTGTTATGTTTGAGTATGCTATTACCAGGGGTTAATCTAGGGCACTTGTGCTCCATATCCCATGTTACGTCCAAGGGGTAGCCTCAGGGTGTGACAAACATGGTTTTGTAACACCCCGGAAATTGAACCAGCTTTCAAAGTTTGAAACTCTGAAAATTTTCATGTTCCCAGGGATTACGGGTCCAAACCACGGACCGTGGTTGGAACCACGAGTCATGGAAAGGATTTGTGGAATGACTTCTGCAGGTTAGCCTCTAGTCTGAGGACAATGAGTTGGTTCTACGGACTGTAGTTCACTCTACGGACCATAAAATCAACTCGTGCAACTTGATTTGAGGGTTGCCTGTTTCCTCAGGAACCACGAATGACTTCTACGGACCGTGGTCTGAATCACGAACTGTAATGCCCACTCGTGGTAATGAATCAGAGGCCAGATTAGTTCCCAGAGATGATGACTCGAGTCTATGACTCGTGATTCATTCTACGGGTCCGTCCGGCTGACCCGTAGTTTGGCTTCTGTAGCCTGACTCTTGGGTCAGGAACGACGGATGGAAACCACGAGCCGTGGTTTGGTCTGCGGTTCGTGGAACCCATCCGTGGTCCTGAAAGTAAACTTTTTCCATCTTTTTCCTAATTACGTCCCAGGGGTATTTTAGTCATTACCCACCCTTTTAACTCCTAAATGATGTCATTTTGACTATTTGTAGAAGGGTTTTCACCCTCATTTGCCTAAGTCCCTTCTAAAATCTTCATTCATCTCCCAAAAAGGAAAAGAACTCTCTCAAGCTCAAGGTCTCAAGCTCCAAGTTCAAGTCTCCTAGTCTTTTCAATTTCAAGTGGGTTTGCTTCAATCAAGGTATGTGGGTATTCAACAATGGGTTCCTTTCACCCTTGTGCCCAAAATCCCAAATTCTTATTTTGAATTATGAACTTGTAAAATTAGGGTTTTGATCTAAATTAGGAAAAACATATGAAATCAGTTTTTATGTATCAATTCATGGTTTCTTATCGTTTATTTATGATTTGGTCAAGATTCCTTAATTCGTTTCAAAAGCCCATGCATCAAAATTCATTTCTAGCATGATTTCATTAAATTGCATGATTTCAAGTGAAAGTTTACATGTTTAGATAACATGTCCATATGTATTTACGAAATTGCATGCCTAATTCTTCAAGTATGATTTAAGAAAGAAAAGTATGTTTTGAATTATGGCTATGCTAAGCTTCATGAACTTATGATATGAGAATTGCATGATGCCCGATGTATTTTTCATGCTTTTCAAATAAGATTTGACATGAGATTGTGCCACTATGAAAATATGAGCTATATGTATATATTTTGGGAGTAGTATTTAGCACCGAGCGACGAGGGTTCGATTACCCAAGTCCAAAACTACGTTGCCAGCGTAGGTTATGAAATGAAGTGCACTATGGGCTTATGAGAGTGGTACACATATTGATCATGGTGTCCTGTGCTTAGCGGGCATTAGGACAGCTTTGCCAACTAGGGTTATATAGTTGGGTATGGTGACTCATTCCTTGGCACGGTTCAAGTCAGCTTTACTAACTAGGATTATATAGTTAGATTCCATGTAGCTCGCATGGTCTATTTTTGGTTATAAGAAACTCCCTTATGAATGTTTTGACTTGTCTAAGCTTATGAAATTTATTTTGAAGTTTTGACTCTTATCTCATGTTTACCATTCAAGTTATGATATTTACTTATGATATCCCTTTTATGCATGAACTCAGTTTTAAGCACGTTTTGAGCATGTTTTCTTCATGATTATGCATATCTCACATACTCGGTATATACTATAGTACTGACGCATATTTTGCGTTGCATCCTCTTGATGATGCAGATTCAGGCTCCTTCCCTCAGACACATGGCTAGAGATTTCAGGCCATTCCCAGTCCGCTGTTGGTGAGTCCTCATAGTCCGAGGGCTAGTTATGATCTTAGTTAGTTTATGGTTATTTACTTCCGTACTTTGAATTAGCTAGGTTCTTGTCCTTGCAACTCCTTATGTTATGTGTAGAGGCTTTCAGACATAGACAGTATCCGAGTCTTTTCCTTGGAGTTGTATGTCTTTTGACTCGGTTATCTATATGTTGATTTTGAATCTTCTTATTATGCTTCCGCTTATCTATTATTTTTCTTGAGTATGCTATGACCAAGGGTTAATCTAGGGGACTTATGCTCCGGATCTCGTGTTACGTCTAGGGGGCAGCCTCAGGGCGTGACATTTACCCGGGAATGCATAACATTGACCACGCCCACCTCCGGACTGAGAAACTCCATAACCACCTCTATAAGCTACCGAGGTCCCACCCCTGGTACCCCGATGTCCACCCCTACCACTCTATGCACCTTTTCTAGCCGGTGGAACTGGTGTCTGATAAGTCTGCATCTGAGAACCCTACTGAAGGCAACCCTTCCCACGCCTGGGGCACTCTCTCGCAAAATAACCCAAATCCCCACAATCAAAACAACCCCGGCCTAAAGCTGAGCATTGTGTCTGTCCCAAAGGACTAGAATAACCACCCAGACTAGAGAAACCAAAATGAGCACCACTAGATGGATGACCTGAACCATGAGCAATCGATGCGCCAGAACCCAAAAACCACTATTATAACCTTGTAATGCTGTGTGAATCGGCCTACCATGCTGATAACACTGATCCCTACCTGAGAAGTCTCTTCCTCAAGATGAAGACCCACCAAAATCACCCTGTCTATGAAACCTTTTGCTGCTACCTTCTTAGGCCCCATGACAAATACTCTTAATCCTCCTGGCATGGTCAACTATCTGCATAAAATTTCCCCCAGTAGTCACCAAGTGTGCTGTAGCCAGATGAAGAAAAGTAGTCAGCCCCTTCACAAACATCCTAAATCGCTCTTCTTCTTTCAAGATACTCGTCAAGGCATGCCTAGACAGGGCATAAAAATGAGCCTCATACTCGATGACAGATATAGAACCCTGCTCTAATATATCAAACTCATCTCTCAACCTCTCCCTCAAACTGTGAGGTACATATTTCTTAAGAAAAGTCTTAGAAAACTGCACCTAAGTCGAAAGAGGTGAACCTACTCGCCTACAACAAAGATATTACCTCCACCACTACTTTGCTACCCCAACCAATTAAAAATTAGTGTAATCCACTCCGTGAGACTCAACTAAGCTGAGGTTATGCAATCTCTCCTGATAGCTAACCTATCGAATATCTTCTGCTCATCCACTATCATAACTGGTCTAGGAAAAACTGGTGGAGCAACAAGTCTGACTAGTAAGGCATCAATACGGGGATCCATAGTAGCAGCAGGCCACATATACTCCTAGACTCTGAAAACCCTAAACATATACCCTCTTTGAAGGCTGAACCCCGTCTCTAGTGTATGATCCATCATGTGTGATAAGTAGAGCTCCTGTCTGAGACATACCTTAAAATAACTAAAGAGTCAAATCATGGTATCATGTAGCACGGGAGTAGAAATAAAACCCTGAGAAACCTGGGCTGGTCCCACACTCTCTAGCTGGTGGGATGCATCCTCAAACTCAACCTCCAGCCTAGGGGATGCTTTTCTGGCACGTCCCCTAGCTGGAGCTTCTACATGAGCTCTACCCCTTCCTCTGCCATGGCCACAACCCTTACCTTGACCCCTAGATAGGGCCCTATCAGTGCATGCTGACCCATCACCCTCGGTAGCACCAGATTGCATCCTCACTATCTGTGAGAGAATGAAACATAAACTTAGAAATCAAGGAATGAACATGCCGCATGATAAGGAGTCAAAGATTAGGATTTTTCCTAAGAATGTATCATAGCCTCCCGAAGATTGATATGGATATCAATCATACCAATCCGTAAGACTCTATTAGACACTTGCTCTTGTACTCATGAGACTGATGAACCTAGCGCTCTTATACTAACTTGTCACCATCCAAAACTAAAGGGTTGTGATGGCACCTACCCCACCCAACCATGGTTGGTAATCCAAGCCTAACAATGCAAAAAATATAATAATAAGGAAAAAACAACACAAACAATAATATAAAGTCTTAACTATGATATATAATCAAAACAAAATACAATCTCTCCCAAAAACTCAGAAGTCATAAGTACATGAGTGACTCTAACATGGTGTCCAAAATACCAAAACCCAAACTGTCTAGAAAGTGAGAAAAGACAGAAATAAATGATAGAAAAAGCCGAGAAAGTGTTCGAGGACAGGAGATCACCAAAGCTTTGAATCTATAAAGTCTACATGAAAAAGGTCCACGCAGAACACTTATGCTAGGATCTGCATAAAAAAAATACAAAAAAATAGGAGTGAGTATGGTCCACTTGTACTCAGTAGGCATCATAGCCCGACCGAGCTTAAGCAGTTACTATGTCAAATAAAGAACACTAAAGTAACCCTGCACGCAAAAAAGTCCCAGCAATTCAATATCATTAACAACACAAAAAAATCTCAATTGAAATACTAATCCAAATGATAATGCAATGTAAATAAATGATATGAGATACAATGGCCATGCCTACCGGTATACACCCTCTTTTCAGTCTATGCTAGAAGGTAGGACCCATGGGGGACTCGTAAAATCCATGTACCCCACCTCAAGTTCCACCTTGGATGCAATCAATATCAATACCTCATCCAAAATGTCACAGCGGATCAAGTTTATAAAAGTGAATCTCCATCTAGAATGTCACATCAGATCAGGTTTTTACATAAATAATTGCCCATTTTCTTTCAAAATCAATGCTTCTAATAGTACAACCAATGAGCCATGAGATGAATGCATATGTATGATCACTATGATAGAATGAAACAACCACAACACAAGAATACAATATCTCAAGATATCAATCGACTCATGAAAACAGGCTACAAGCCTCAACATCAATTCAGAATCTAAGTTCCTTATCCCCCCAGCAAAGTCTAAGCCCTAATTTAGGCATCACAGAGATAATTCTACTCATTTAGTACTCAAATCCATAATTTCACCCAACCCATAATATGCTTTACACGATAAGTCTCCATCCAAGCAAAGTCTAAAGAAAGTTAAGCCATAACCTACCTCGAAACCTATAACGACTAGGTCCATCATTACGGGTAAACCACTCGTGCCAATTTTTAGAGTTAGAAAACTCCAAATTTGGGAGTTTGAAATTCTGGACTAAGCTAGTCTCGGTTGATTTTGGAGAGAGGCATGGTCTAGGGCAATCTGGGTAAGAATTAGGTAAAGTATCTTAATTTGAGCTAGTTTTCCATTTATCTAAGACATAAAGGAGTCCAGGGAACTTTTCAAAATTGAATTTGGGTAACTAGAACTCCCGGTATCAAGGTTGACGTGAAGGGGTTGTTACAGAATGTCAGGGAATTAAGTATGTTGTAAAATGGACCCTTTTTGGGGGATTTCCAAGAATTCTCAAGCTACTGCCCATGACGAGTGCTATCTCTATGCCATGGCAACCTCCACTATAGCAGAATAATTACCGCTATAGTGAAAGTCAATGGTGGTCAGCCTCCGTCATAGCGGTCGTCTTCGCTACAGCTGTACCGCTATAGCGGAATGGACCACTATAGCGGAGAGTGATGGGATTTAATGTAGAAACATTCCTCAAAAACAATCAATTTTCTTCAACACGTTTTGGGAGAAGGGCAAGGCGATTCTGGGCGATTTTCCTCTATTTTCCATTATTTTTCATCCTAAAGGTAAGGATTCTACTCCCCAAACTCCGTACTATCTTTCCTACACTATAGAATTGCTAGGGGTAGACTTGGAGAAAGGTTTATGATGACCTAGAAATGGTGGAATCTGGGGGAAAAGAGGGATTCTAAGGGTAGAAGTTCTTGGTTGTTGTTAATTCTTCTATATTATGGTCATGTGACTTTAATTCCCTAAATGTATCCATAAAAT
The DNA here is from genome assembly GCA_003996215.1 of Jaltomata sinuosa. Lineage (NCBI taxonomy): Eukaryota > Viridiplantae > Streptophyta > Magnoliopsida > Solanales > Solanaceae > Jaltomata > Jaltomata sinuosa. The sequence goes on from QJPP01001277.1 coordinate 86,751, forward strand.
GGTAGAACTAGGTGAATTAGTGGTGGGAAAGTCTGAGAAATGGGTGGGATGATCATGGGTGGCCTAGGGTTTAAGATTTTGCATAATCCAGGTAAATTGTAGGCCATACAGATTGGTTCTTGGTTATTGTGTATTGTTTAGACCAAGAACCGGCAAGAACTTTGGGAAACGGGAAAGCTCTGGTTGAGTAGAGCTTGGACTAATTCGAGGTAGGTGATGGTTATTGATTCCTGTGTTCATTGTATGTCTGTGTACTTTTGTCTAAGTATTTGTATGAGTTGCATTGCTTAGGGAATGGTTTAGGAATGTCCAAAAGTCATGTTTTTAGTCTGGTGAAATGAACTAGGTGTTATTGCTTGTTGGTTTACAAGTGTTGATTGTTCATTATTTGTGACTGTGGATTTTGTGTGACATTCGGTTGGCTCAGTTACCACGCCTGGTACAGGATATACTAATGGTTGGCTTGAGTACCACGCCTGGTATGGGATATACTAACGGTTGGCTCGGGTACCATGCCTGGTACATGATATACTAACGGTTGGCTCGGATACCACGTCTGGTATGGGATACTAATGGTTGGCTCAGGTACCACGCCTGGTACGAGTTTAATTTTACATTATGGATTTTGATTTTGGTTCCATGAGTGGACCTGTCTGTGTTTATGATTAGTGGTATTGCATATAGTCCTTGAGAGGCCGGGTTATTATTATTGGTTTGTGAGTTTGGTTTTGGTGTAGACCGGGTTGTATGTTTAACACTTAGGTGTTACCTAGGGGGATCCCATGGTGGGCCCGAGATATGTTAAATGGTATAATTACTGATTTCATTTGATTTTTGATAATGGTTATAAGGGTGGGTTACATGTGGGGACAAGCTAGGAAGAGAATTCTAGTTAGGGATACCTGTGGCTTGTTTACATATTTCCTGTACTCTTACTTGACTATTATGCTGTTCATATATTGCTATTTGGAACTGGCTGATGATCCTATGAGTACACGGTGGTTGTGTACTGATTCTGCACTTGCGTTTCTTTTTGTGAGTACAGGCACTCTTCTGACGGGTGACGCACGACCTTACCTGTAGGCCTAGTGCATCAATACATCAAGGGTGAGCTGCTTCGATCGAGCTGCCTTGATTTCTTTCGTACTAGTTGTAGCCCATTTGTTTTGGGCTTAAACTCTGCTCATTTACATTGGGGTTGCATCCTCATATTCTAGACAGATTTGGTAGATGTTTTGGTATGGTGACTTTCAGGTTCTAGGGAGTGATTTTTGCAGGTTTATATATATTAGTCTTGATTTGGTTAATTATTGCTAGTTTATTTTTTTGCACACTGGTTTTGAGCTGTTGGAACGGTTAAGTTTCGGGGTCATTAATGGTTCGCTCACCCGAGGGTTGGGTGGGTGCCATTCACGATGGTCTGGGTCGTAACAAAGATAGTATCAGAGCCCTAGGTTTGTTGATCTCATCATACCAAAACAGGTCTAGTAGAGTCTTGCGGAATAGTAGGGAGACATCCGTACTTTTCTTCGAGAGGCTATGGGACTTTAGGACTATCTCTTCTTTCTTCCTTCATGCTATAACTTGATTCCAATTGGTATCTGGTGATACAAATTGGTCTCTGACTTCGTTTAGTATTCTATCCGCAGATGGTTAACACAAGGAACAATAGAGCAAGACCAGTGGTCCCAACAGTTGGCCCGACTATCAGAGGTAGAGGTAGGGGCAGGGGCAGAGATCGAGGTAGAGCCACACCCGCTAGGGGTGGAGCTCAGCCAGCTGCAAGAGCACGCTAGGCGACCCCTCTCCCCCTAGGATCAAGTCGAAGAGGAGGTCGAGGTTGCAATTGAGGAGGGTGTAGAGAAGGCGGAGGCAGCACCGACAGGAGGTGCAGGTCTTCCCCCTATCACACCGAAGTATTTCAACAGGTATGGTCCTTTTTGAATGGTTTGGTTGGTGTCGGAGCCACCCCCGCAGGTGTTGCAGATCAGGTTCTGGGTACTCAGCCAGCAGTTGCTACAGCTCCTAGAATAGATGCAGTTTCAGGCACTGGTGATTTCCTTAGGCCAATGCTAGGCCCGGTAATGACAGAGAATGAACATGAGATACTGACCAAGTTTCTCAAGCTGAAACCTCCTACATTTCAGGGCACTGAAAAGGAAGATGCTTATGAATTCATATTGGATTGTTATGAGAGGTTGCATAAGCTGGGCATTGTGCAACAGCATGGGGTTGAGTTTGTTACTTTTCAGCTACAGGGAATGCTAAGCAGTGGTGGAGGTCTCATGTGGAACGTGCCTCGTACTTTGAGAGATCGTAAAAAGGATGAGTTCCTAACTCTGGAATAGGGTAACATGTCAGTCTCTGCTTATGTGGCTAAGTTTCATGCCTTGTCTCCATTTGCTACACAGTTGTTGGGTTCTGAGGAGGAGCGGATTTGATTATTCGTGAAGGGATTGAATATAGATTAATAGGTGCTATCTGTACACATGACTTCAGCAGGCAAGGGCTTCAACAAAGTAGCAAATTATGTTAAGAAGCTAGAAGGGGTCAAGCAGGTGGGGCAGTCTAAAGTGTTAGCCAAGAGGCCTCGGAATGATGGGAACTTCAGTGGCTCACACTCCAAGGGCCACAATCAGCAGGTGTATTCTGCCTGTCCTATTCAGTCAGGTTTGACAGCTACTATAGGTGGTCGTCCAGGAGCCAATCAACAGTTTTCAGCTCCTAGAGGCCAGGGAATTTCTTACGCATCTGCCAGCAGGCCTACACTTGATTGTGGTTGGTTTCATTATGGTGATTTGGGATACTTTAAGAAGGAGTGCCCTCACAGATAGACTGGTAATCAAACTCAGCAGCAGTCTAAGGCTGTGGTCCCCGCAGGTAGAGGCGGTCATGCTAGAGGTCGTCCACTGGGTGGGGGAGGTAACTTTCAAAAAGGCTGAGGAGACATGGGTAATGGCGGTGCAGGAAGGGGTGTGGTGCAGCCGGCCAAGGAAGTAGCTCGGATTGATGATCGGGCTCAGTGTTATGCGTTTACAGGAAGGTCTGAGGCTAAGGCATCAGACGCGGTGATCAAAGGTACTATTTTAGTTTGTGATAAGTTGGCTTCCGTGCTTTTTGACCCAGGTTCTACTTATTCATATGTGTATGTGAAATTTGCTTTGGGTCTGGACTTGATATGTGATATCCTTGATTCTCCTATCCACGTTTCTACCTCGGTTAGAGAGTCGGTGATTGTGACTCATGTTTATCGTAATTGTTCTGTTGTGTTTGCGGGGTTGCATACTTGGTAATTCTGGATATGGTTGACTTTGATGTCATTTTGGGCATGACTTAGTTATCCCTGTATCATGCTGTGTTGAACTGTAACACCAAGACTGTAGCTCTAGAGATTCCGGGTAAGGATAGGCTAGAGTGGGAAGGTGTGTACAGGCCTAAGCCAGTTAAGATTATATCATTCGTTCGGGCTAGGAAGCTAGTGGGGAGAGGGTGTCTGGACTTTTTGGCTCATCTCCGGGGTGATAGTGTAGAGTCCCCATCTATTGAGTCAGTTCCAGTTATTTCAGATTTTCGAGAGGTGTTTCCAACAGACTTGCCTGGTATGCCTCCATACAGAGATATCGACTTCTGTATTGACTTGGAGCCGGGAACTCGCCCAATTTCTATTCTTCTTTATCGTATGGCTCCGACAGAGTTAAGAGAACTTAAGACTCAGCTTCAGGAACTCATAGACAAGGGATTTATCCATCCCAGTGCTTCGCCTTGGGGTGCTCTGATATTTTTTTTGAAGAAAATAGATGGTAGTATGCGGATGTGTATAGACTACATGTAGTTAAACAAGGTTACCATCCGGAATAAGTACCCTTTACTCCATATTGATGATCTGTTTGACCAGTTACACGGTGCATCTATGTTCTCAAAGATCGACTTAAGGTCAGGGTACCATCAGTTGAAGATTAGGCCCATGGATATTCCTAAGACTGCGTTTCAGACTCGGTATGAGCATTACGAGTTCTTAGTGATGTCGTTTGGATTGACTAATGCGCCGACAACATTCATGAGTTTGATGAATGGGGTATTTAAGTCTTATTTGGATTCATTCATCATTGTTTTTATTGACGATATTTTGATCTACTCCAAGAGTAGGGAGGAGCATGCTGAACATCTCCAGGTTGTGTTAGAGATATTGAGACGCCAAAAGCTTTATGCGAAGTTCTCCAAGTGTGAATTTTGGTTGACTTTAGTCACATTCTTGGGGCATGTAGTGTCAGAAAAGGGGGTGATAGTGGATCCCCAGGAGATTGAGGCAGTCAAGAGTTACGTATGACCTAGCTCTGTGACTGAGGTGAGAAGTTTTGTTGGATTCGCAGGTTACTACCGGAGGTTTGTCAAGGATTTTGCATCTATTGCTACTGATAACGCTCAAATTACACCTCAAATTAAGAAGCGTAAGCGGTCGTCGTCAAATATAGAACCCAACAGAGGTTGGGGTCGATCCCACAGGGAATAAGGTGCAAATTAAGTCGTTAGTGAATTAGATGACTAATAATCAATAGTTTCCGGTAAATGGGGGGTTTGTGTGATCAATATTTGAACAATGCAAATAATAAGTTACGAGTTTCAACGAGTATTAATCAATATGAGAATGAACTAGGAAAGTGTTCACCATGGCGTCGTAACAATTTCGACTCAAAGCTTAACCGGGTTCTTTCTATATGTATATCACGATGTGATTGAATTAATGGTATCATCTAAACATTTCTCAACCAAATAGATGAATTTCCTTTTCAATTCTCTCGAACTTGAAAAGGTGAACTTTCTTATTTCGATCCTAAATATCAAGTAGATTAATCTAGTTACAACATTAATCATAAGACGAGAGTTGGTAGTCTCGAATCCTCGTAGTTAATCAAATTTCCCGGTTTTAATCTCTTTGCTCAGGCAAATTAAACCTAGGCATGTCCTAATGTTTGTAACCACTAGAAAACATTAATAATGAATGATTAACCACGTGACAACATATATATTGAACCCAACACTACCCAGAATCTACGTTGTTACTCTTGCCATGGATCCCACAACCCTAGTTGTAGGGAGTTTAGACACTCATGCTAGCAAAGCGAAGTAAAGAAATACTAGTATTCACATGAGAAGAAGGAATTCTTACAATAGAAAAGTAGTACTTTACTTTGATCTTCGTAAAATCCCAGCACCAATGGTGAAAATCCCAAGAACAATGGAAGAAAAAGAAGAAAAATGAGTTTGTGTCGTGTTTTCTCCTCTCAAAACTCGTTCAAAACGTTCGCACAAAATATTAGTTAATGAATAATAAAATAACCCTAACACAGGGTATTTATAGTAGTCTAGGAAATAAAGTCCAAAAATAGAATTTTTGGAATCCCGCATCGCGTTGACGGGTTGCCTGACGGACCGTCACGCATGTGACGGGCCGTCACAGCTAAACAGTGAGCTCCCAGGCAATTTTTCTGGTAAGTCGTCGGGCCTGTGACGACTTGCTGGTAAATTCTGGTAAGTCGTCGGGCCTGTGACGACTTGCTGGTAAATTCTGGTAAGTCGTCCGCCCAGTGACGACTTACAGTGTTTTTTTTTTTTTTATCTTGGTGGCATGGGTGACGGTCCGTCACTCCTAGGCAGTGCTCGATGAATTGTTGTCTCGTCCTGGCGGCCTAGTTGACGGCCAGTCACAGGTGTGACGGTCAGTCATGCCAGCCGTCAGGCTTAACCAGTTGAGGTTTTTGAACCATTTTTCTTTTGTTTCCATCTCTAGCTCCATTTCCTGCAAATATAACAATAAAACATCAAAAACCACAAAAGTTACTTGAAAACTCCCGAGTATTCTTAGTTAAAGGCGTCAAATGTGCCGTAGAATCCCGGCACATCAATACCCTCAACTTAAAACGTTCGCTTGTCCTCAAGCAACATGACAACAAAAACAAAATGACGACTCAACTAAGAATACAAACACATATCTCTGGCAAATCATGGCCACTCAACAATTTATTAAATTTAAATCAAGCCCCCCGGTAGCACACAAATGTATGAAACGCTAACTTGCAAGGATCCAAACATGTCATTCTGATATGATAGAATATTCTACATACACACACAACAGCTATCCTAACAGTCAATAGATAATACAGAAATCTCGGTGCCCTCACCACAAAGAAGTCCCACACACAAGATTTGGGACTAGGTAAGGCGCTCACACGCACAAACAATTTCAAACAATGCACATGCGATGCCATAAGCTTGCCCTTGCTATCCTATTTCAGTTTTTCAGAAAGCCGCTCAGGATCACAACAGGACTTGTTTTGGCTTGTAATGTGGCTTTAGGTGCAGGTAGGATACATTTAGGGGTTAGTGACTAAGCCCGCCATAGAATCACCGACCTACTATTTCCACTTAACTTTTCTTCGTCCATCCTTATTCACCTTTTTATTCCCTTCTTTCTAGCTACAGGTGCGGCCTCTTTATTTTGACAATTCTTTTTCATCTCTTTTTCGTTTCTTTTTCTTTCTTTTCTTAGGCACACACCCAAATTTTCATTCTATCCACAACCAATCTTATCCATCCTATTTTTCTTATCATTTACCTCTATAGTAGCCACCCTCAACTTAAGCTGATTGCCTGAGTTGAGGTGCACGATGTCCAAGGAAGGACCAGGGCCAAAATAGGGATTCAAAGTTAAAAAGAAACGGTGACAGGTTATTGAAAGAATAGGGTCAATTATGGCTCAAACAGGGATCAAAGGGATTATTTGCATTTGGAAGGTCTTATAGGCTAGGTGGACTGCACACAAAAAGGGCCTGTGATCCTTTCCTAAGCAACCAACTTCAAGATTAACAAAATAGACCGGGCAAGTTATAGATGCATGCACAGAGTAAGAGTTTATAATAATAAGCTCACACACACTTGGCACCAAGAACCCATACCACTACCAACTATCAAAACATCAGCTCGGCTTAAGCATAATTATTACAATCACAACTACACAATGCCATTCAAGGATCCAGAACAGTCAATCGTTTCAAACATAAGTACAAAATCAACTTTTTCAGAGGGGGCTCCTTTTAGTTCAATTTTCCAAAAAGCCATGCTTGCTATAGACACCAGAAAACAACACAAACAAAATTTAAAATGACAACCTAAATATGCCGGTTCTACTAGATAGCACACCGGAGGGAAAAGAAACACGGCAACAAAAACCCTCGATGGTGAAAGACTCACAGGTGTCCCAACAACACCCTCAACTTAGACTCATGCATTGTCCCTAATGCATACATGTGAAAGCTAAAACTGTGAGAGAAAGGAATACCTGTGAAGCCCATAGGACTCAGAGTCTAGCATGATGTTGGAGACCACCAGGGTCTCCAAAGCAGGAGCAATCGCTGGAATAGGTGCAGACGACATCATCCTGTTGAGCTCCAACTTTCTCTTTTATCGGCTCCTCAGCTAGTCGAGACAACTTATTTACTCTTTCTAACTCTTTTTCTTTGCTGGTTCTCTTGCAGTATTTTCTTTTCCTTGATTTGTTCTCACCGCCTTCCTCTATAGGTTTCTCTTCTTGCGATCCCAACACCATTCTCATAACAGCTACGATTTTAACAAAACCCTTCTCCTCAATATGCACATCCGTAGGGGCTTCATCAATAACATTGATAACCGAGACCACCCTCATGTCTCTTGGTGGCTTCATCAATTTACACACATCAAACTTGACCAATTCATTATTTTATCTGAATGTCAGTTCATTTATTTCCATGTAGACCAACACTCTTGCAGTGGCTAACAATGGTCGTCCCAAGATTATGGGAACTTCAAAGTCCACTTCGCAATCTAAAATTACAAAGTCAGCTGGGAATATAAACTTACCAACCTTTACCAGCACATCAGACAATATTCCCACCGGTCGCTTTACTGAACGGTCATCCATTAACACCCTCATGGTAGTTGGTTTGGGAGCTCCCAAATCCAATTGTTTATAGACTGCTAGTGGCATCAAGTTGATGCTAGCACCAAGATCACATAAGGCTTTTTCAAAGTTGAATTTCCCAATAGTACAGGGAACAATAAAAGCACCTGGATCTTCCTTCTTTTCCACTAACGATCTTGAAGAAATAGCACTGCAGTAGTGGAGGTTATCTTCTGGTTCAAAGCTCACTGACCTCTTCTTGGTAATCAAGTCCTTCATGAACTTGGCATATCCGGGAATTTGTTCAAGAGCGTCTACCAGTGGGATGTTTACTGATATCTGCTTGAGCATGGTCATGAAATTTAGGAACTTGCTATCTTCCACTTTCTTCTTCAACCGTTGTGGGAAAGGAGGCGGTGGCCGAGGCATCATAGTTGGAAGTTTTTCAACTTCCTTGCTTTTATCCGTAAGCACTTGAGTAGAATCCTCTACCACATTTTCATCCACAACATCACCTTTCTGAGTCTGAATTACCGGATGTGATTTCGATAATATTTTACCGCTTCTCGTAGTGATCGCCATACAACTCCCGTCATTCCTCGGGTTTTGAATGGTGTCACTCGGCAAGGTACCTGTCTTCCTTTGATTTAGAGACACTGAGATTTGACTCACTTGCTGCTCTAATTGCTTGATCGAGGTGGAATATGAATCCACTACCTGACTTATTACTGATAATTCAGTCCTCATCTCCTTTACCCCGGAGTCAGTCGATTCTACCTTCAACAACATCTTAGCCATCATATTCTCTAGTTTGGACGTCCCTGACTCATTGCTAGCTTTGTCATGATTCCCAGGTGGTATGTATAATCCACCTCTATCGTCTTTGCTCTTCCAATCACCTTGTTCTCGACTCTTATAACCCGGCTTTTCATAGTAATTGTTTCGACCTTGGTTTCCTTGGCCATAAGCCTGGAAACCACCCACATAATTTGCCTCCTCATCAGATTCAAACTCTGCTGCTCTACCTTGGGAACTCACAACTTTCACTTTCTCCATACCTCCTGACAACAAATGTTTTGTCAGTAGGTCCATTTGCGTTTTCAGATGGGCCATATCTTGGTCCCACTCTTCCTCTTTCCTGCGTTGTTTTGCTGACATACCGACTGCATAAGTACTAGCAGCTACCTCTGTATCCCGTGTATGCCAAGCCCTGTTGGTTTTAGTGAGCCGGTCCAAAATAGTTGTGGCATCGATAAAGGTAAGACCCATAAACGCTCCACCTGCTGCATTATCCAGTGTCGGCTTGGTAGCCAAATTCAGTGCCCTGTAGAATGTTTGCATTAGGAAATTGTCGGTCAATTGATGGTTCGGGAATTGTGTCAGCTTCTTCTTGAACCGCAACAAAGTCTCATGTAAAGCCTCATGAGGTTGTTGTCTGAAGTTGCTAATTTCATCCCTCAACTGTATCATCCTAGAGGGAGGAAAGAACCTTTCTAGTAAAGCTCCTTTCAACTCTCCCCAGGTTGTGATAGAGTCGGGGGTTAGCTCTGTCAACTATAATGCTGCCTCATCAGACAGAGACAATGGAAATAACCTGAGCCTGATCGTTGTCTGACTTACTCCCAGCAATTCGAATGACTTGCAGATACCCACAAAATTCATCAGGTGTCGGTTTGGGTCATCACCAGCCACACCACGAAACACCCCTCTCAAATTCAACAGCTGAATCATTGTGCTCGTAATGTTGAACTTGGCCCCGGGTGCTAGTGGAGGAAGAACAATGGCGCCCGTAGCACCAACTCCATCTAATGCAATATCATCCTTTATATCCTCAACATTCAAGTGATGCTGAGCCTGTTGAGCCTGCTGTTCTGCAACGAGCCTTGCTGCCTCCTGCTGTTGTACATTCATGGTTTGCCTTAGCGTTCTTGCGAGCTCGGGGTCGTAGGGTAATATTGGTTCAGCCGAGCGTCGGGTACTTGGCATGCACAACTCTGTACCCTGTACCAAATAAAAATAACAAATAAAAGTAAAAGCAGGAATTATGACTAAGAGTCAAATAAACACACCAGACTTAATAAACAATCGTATTCCCCGTCAACGGCGCCAAAATTTGATAACGCTCAAATTACACCTCAAATTAAGAAGCGTAAGTGGTCGTCGTCAAATATAGAACCCAACAGAGGTTGGGGTCGATCCCACAGAGAATAAGGTGCAAATTAAGTCGTTAGTGAATTAGATGACTAATAATCAATAGTTTCCGGTAAATGGGGGGTTTGTGTGATCAATATTTGAAAAATGCAAATAATAAGTTACGAGTTTCAACGAGTATTAATCAATATGAGAATGAACTAGGGAAGTGTTCACCATGGCGTAGTAACAATTTTGACTCAAAGCTTAACCAGGTTCTTTCTATATGTATATCACGATGTGATTGAATTAATGGTATCATCTAAACGTTTCTCAACCAAATAGACGGATTTCCTTTTCAATTCTCTCGAACTTGAAAAGGTGAACTTTCTTATTTCGATCCTAAATATTAAGTAGATTAATCTAGTTACAACATTAATCATAAGACGAGAGTTGGTAGTCTCGAATCCTCGTAGTTAATCAAATTTCCCGATTTTAATCTCTTTGCTCAAGAAAATTAAACCTAGGCATGTCCTAATGTTTGCAACCACTAGAAAACATTAATAATGAATGATTAACCAAGTGACAACATATATATTGAACCCAACGCTACCCGGAATCTACGTTGTTACTCTTGCCATGGATCCCACAACCCTAGTTGTAGGGAGTTTAGACACTCATGCTAGCAAAGCGAAGTAAAGAAATACTAGTATTCATATGAGAAGAAGGAATTCTTACAATAGAAAAGTAGTACTTTACTTTGATCTTCGTAAAATCCCAGCACCAATGGTGAAAATCCCAAGAACAATGGAAGAAAAAGAAGAAAAATGAGTTTGTGTCGTGTTTTCTCCTCTCAAAACTCGTTCAAAACGTTCGCACAAAATATTAGTTAATGAATAATAAAATAACCCTAACACAGGGTATTTATAGTAGTCCAGGAAATAAAGTCCAAAAATAGAATTTTCGGAATCCCGCGTCGCGTTGACGGGTCGCCTGATGGACCGTCACGCATGTGACGGGCCGTCACAGCTAAACAGTGAGCTCCACTCCCAGGCAATTTTTCTGGTAAGTCGTCGGGCCTGTGATGACTTGCTGGTAAATTCTGGTAAGTCATCGGGCCTGTGACGACTTGCTGGTAAATTCTGGTAAGTCGTCCGCCCAGTGACGACTTACAGTATTTTTTTTATTTTATCTTGGTGGCATGGGTGACGGTCCGTCAGGTCAGTGACGGGCCGTCAGACGGGCCGTCACTCCTAGGCAGTGCTCGATGAATTGTTGTCTCGTCCTGGCGGCCTAGTTGACGGCCAGTCACAGGTGTGACGGTCAGTCATGCCAGCCGTCAGGCTTAACCAGTTGAGGTTTTTGAACCATTTTTCTTTTGTTTCCATCTTTAGCTCCATTTCCTGCAAATATAACAATAAAACATCAAAAACCACAAAAGTTGCTTGAAAACTCCTGAGTATTCTTAGTTAAAGGCGTCAAATGTGCCATAGAATCCCGGCACATCAGCTACTCACTTGACAAGGCTGACTCAAAAAGACGTACCCTTTGTGTGGTTCGACAAGTGTGAGGAGAGCTTCCAAAAGCTCAAGACACTTCTGACCACGTCTCCTATTTTGTCCTTGCCGATTGAGGGTAAGGACTTTATTGTTTATTGTGATGCTTCACATTCTGGTTTGGGTGCTGTGTTGATGAAGAATAGGAATGTGATAGCCTATGCTTCTAGGCATTTGAAGGTTCATGAGAGAAACTATCTAACTCATGACTTCGAGTTGGTAGCGGTGGTGTTTGCACTCAAGATTTGGAGGCACTATCTCTATGGTGTCAAGTGTGAGGTGTTCACTGATCATTGCAGTCTGCAACATGTTTTCATTCAGAAATACTTGAACCTGAGACTGAGAAGGTGGATGGAGTTGTTAAAGGACTATGATGTGACCATTAAGTACCATCCGAGTAAGGCTAATGTGGTGGTAGACGCATTGATATGGAAGATAGCTAGCATGGGCATTTTGGCTTATTTGGGGGTGTTCAAACGACCACTAGCGAGGGAGATTCAGGCATTGGAATCTAAGTTCATGCACTTGAGTATTTCAGAACAAGGTGGAGGTGTTGGCCGGTATTGAGGTCAAATCCACATTCATAGAGGAGATAAAGGCCAAACAGTTTCAGGATTCGCAGTTGAGCAGGCTTCGAAACAAGGTAATATCCAGAGAGTTCGGGGATGCCACATTGGATTCTGGCGGCGTGTTAAATTTTAGAGGAAGGATTTGTGTTCCTCGGGTTGACGATATCATTCAGAAAGTGTTAGCAGAGGCTCATAGCTCGTGGTATTCGATTCATCCAGGTGTAACCTAGATGTACAGGGATTTGAGATGGCTTTACTGGTAGCCCGGGATGAAAAGGGACATAGCTGATTTTGTGTCCAAATATCAAAATTGTCAGCAGGTAAAGTATGAGCACCAAAGACCTGCAGGACTACTTCAGAGGATGCCCATTCCAGAGTGGAAGTGGGAGAGGATAGCCATGGACTTTGTGGTGAGTTTTCCCAAGACTTTGGGGAAGTATGACTCTATTTGGGTCATTGTTGACAGGCTGACCAAGTTAGCTCATTTTATTCCGGTTAGGATGGATTTTAATTCACAGCAATTGGCTAAGATCTACATGAAGGAGATTGTGAGGTTGCATGGGGTACCACTGTCCATCATTTCAGACAGGGGTACACAGTTTACCTCCAAGTTTTGGGGTAAGTTACATGAAAAGTTTGGTACATAACTCACATTTAGTACAACCTTCCATCCTCAGACTGATGGTCAGACAGAGAGGACGATTCAGGTATTGGAGGATATGCTGAGAGCATGTGTGATTGACTTCGGGGTTCATTGGGACCAGTTTCTACCATTGTGTGAGTTCACGTACAACAATAGCTACCACTCCAGTATCGATATGGCACCATTCGAGGCACTGTATGAGTGAGGTGTTAGATCACCTATTAGATGGTTTGAGAAAGGCGATGTAAAGCCTTTGGGCGTGGACTTGGTAAGGGAAGCACAAGAAAAGGTAAGAGGCATTGAAACTAAGTTGCTAGATTCCCAAAGCAGGCAGAAGGAATATGCGGATCGCAAGGTAAGGGACATGGATTTCAAGATTGGTGAACAAGTGCTTTTGAAAGTGTCACCGATAAAGAAAGTTATGCGGTTCGGTAAGAAGAGCAAGCTCATCCCTCGATTCATCGATCCGTTTGAAGTTCTTGAGATTATAGGGCCAATGGCTTACAGATTAGCACTACCGCCCAGTATGTCGGGTGTCCATCCGGTATTCCATGTATCCATGCTGAAGCAATACCATGGGGATGGGGACTACATCATCAAGTGGGATGAGGTGTTATTTGATAAGGATCTTTGCTAAGAAGAGGAACCGGTTTTGATTCTTGATCGGGATGCCCAGAAGTTGAGGACAAAGGTGATCAGTATGGTAAAGGTTCAATGGAAGCATTATCTTGTTGAAGAAGCCACTAGGGAAACCGAGAAGGACATGCCGGACAAGTACCCTCATTTGTTTGAGGATACAGGTACTACTTTTTTCTCTCTTACTTTTCGTATTTTTGGGTTTGATCATTCAGGGATGAACGATGGGTAAATTGGTATCTGTTGTAATGACCGGGTCCATCGTTATGGGTAAACCACTCGTGCCAATTTTTAGAGTTAGAAAACTCTGGATTTGGGAGTTTGAAATTCTAGGCTAGACTAGTCTCGACCAATTTTAGAGTGAGGCATGGGCTAGGGAAATTTGGGTAAGGATTGGATAAAGTGTCATAATTTGAGCTAGTTTTTATTTAGCTAAGACATAAACGAGTCCGGGGGACTTTTCGAAATTGAATTCGGGTAAGTAGAACTCCCGGTATCCAGGTTGACGCAAAGGGTTATTCCGAAACGTCAGGGAATGAAGTGTGTTATAAAATGGACCCTTTTTGGGGGATTTATAGGAATTCTCAAGGTAATTTCCATGATGAGCGCTATCGCTCCGCCATGGCGACCTCCGCTATAGCAAAATAATTACCGCTATAGCGGAAGTCAACGACGGTCAGCCTCCGCCATAACGGTCATCTATGCTATGGTGGTACCACTATAGCGGAATGTACTACTATAGCAGGGCGTGATGGGATTTAATACAGAAAAATTCTCCAAAAATAGTCAGTTTTCTTCAACACGTTTTGAGAGAAGGGCAAGGCGATTCTGGGCAATTTTCCTCCGTTTTCCATTGTTTTTCATCCTAAAGGTAAGAATTCTGCTCCCCAAACTCTGTACTATCTTTCCTACACTATAGAATTGATAGGGGTAGACTTGGGGAAAGGTTTGGGATGACCTAGGAATAGTGGAATCCGGGGGAAAAGAGGGATTCTAAGGGTAAAAATTCTTGGTTGTTGTTGATTCTTCTATATTATGATCATGTGACTTTAATTCCCTAAATGTATATATAAAAATGGTAGAACTAGGTGAATTAATGGTGGAAGAGCCTGAGAAAAGGGTGGGATGATCATGAGTGACCTGGGATTTAGGATTTTGCATAATTCAGGTAAATTGTAGGACATAAAGATTGGTTCTTGGTTATTGTGTATTGTTTAGACCAAGAACTGACAAGAACTTTGGGAAATGAGAAAGCTCCGATTGAGTAGAGCTTGGAATAATTCGAGGTAGGTGATGGTTATTGATTCCTGTATGCATTGTATGTCTGTGTACTTTTGTCTAAGTATTTGTATGAGTTGCATTGCTTAGGGAATGGTTTAGGAATGTCCAAAAGTCATGTTTTCAGTCTGGTGAAATGAACTAGGTGTTATTGCTTGTTGGTTTACAAGTGTTGATTGTTCATTGTTTGTGACTGTGAATTTTTGTGTGACATTCGGTTGGCTAGGGTACCATGCCTGGTATGGATATACTAATGGTTGGCTCGGGTACCATGCCTGGTACGGGATATACTAACGGTTGGCTCAGGTACCACGCCTGGTACGGGATACTAACGGTTGGCTCGGGTACCATGCCTGGTACATGTTTACTTTTACATTATGCATTTTGATTTTGGTTCCATGAGTGGACCGGGCTGTGTCTATGATTGGTGATATTGCATATGGTCCTTGAGAGGCCGGGTTATTATTATTGGTCTGTGAGTTTGGTCTTGGTGTAGATCGGGTTGCATGTTTAACACTTAGGTGTTGCCTAAGGGGATTCCAGGGTGGGCCTGGGATATGTTAAATAGTATAATTACTGATTTCATTTGATTGTTGATAATGGTTATAAGGGTGGGTTAAATATGAGGACAAGCTAGGAAGAGACTTGTAGTTAGGGATACCTGTGGCTTGTTTACATGTTTCCTGTACTCTTACTTGACTATTGTGCTGTTCATATATTGCTATTTGGAACTGGCTGATGATCCTACGAGTACACGATGGTTGTGTACTAATTCTGCACTTGTATTTCTTTTTGTGAGTACAAGCAATCTTTCGGCGGTTAACACACGACCTCACCTGTAGGGCTAGTGCATCAAGACATCAGGGGTGAGTTACTTTGATTGAGCTGCCTTGATTTCTTTCGTACTAGTTGTAGCCCATTTGTTTCGAGCTTAAACTCTGCTCATTTACATTGGGGTTGCATCCCTGTATTCTAGACAGATTTGGTAGATGTTTTGGTGCGATGACTTTCATGTTCTAAGGAGGGATTTCCATAGGTTTATTTATATTAGTGTTGGTTTGGTTGATTATTGCTAGTTTATTTTCTTGCACACTGGTTTTGAGCTATTAGAATGGTTAAGTTTCGGGGTCAATGATGGTTCACTCACCCGGAGGTTGGGTGGGTACCACTCACGGTGGTCTGGGTCGTGACAAAACTAAACCGCAAACTCTACAAAGTCACACCTGAGCCTTCCCTTTATGAAGAACCTCAGAACGCAACCACTATATAAAAAATGAGTTCTACGCAAAACACTAATTCAACAATACCCATAAAGCTAAGGTTCTAAACCAGTCCAAAAAGTCACCTCAAAAGTCAACTCCGAGACTAAAAGGGAAAAATAAAAAATTTATTGGAAATTCAGTTTACCCAAAGCATAAGGAGTTTAAATATTAAATTTTATAAAAAATGGGATTAAAATCGAGCTTGAAATCATCAATTTGTCAAACTTTAACTTTACCGGGGAAAACCTCAAATTCCAAGTTGTAAAATCAAGATTTGAAGGTGAAATCATATAATAATTATTGGGGAATGTGTAAAAATAGATTAAGAATGTACCCAAACGAAGAAGTCTTGAAACCCACTTTGAAATCGCCAAAAATCGCGTTCTAGAGCTCTAAAAATAAGGTATGGCTTTAATGGCCGAAAAAGAAATATTTTATTCTACTGCCAATTGCCCTTCTTCGCGGACGCGGAACACCCATCGCATACGTGGAGCTTACCGACCCAGACCCATCACGTACGCGGCCATCCGATCAAGTGCGTGAAGACCAACAAATGGACCCGACTCGACCCGACAATCTCCTTCATCGCGTGTGCAGACCTTCCATCGCATACGCGATGCTCAAGGATTTTCCTTCATCGCGAACATGACGGCTGACCACGTACATTAAGAAGGAATGTGCCTCGCACCAGATACAACATACCAGCAGTTGGAAAACAAGGAAATTTCTCCGAACGAACCCTCGAAAATCATTCGGAACCTCCCAAACACAAATTAACTATGCTACTAGATCAAAATTGACATTCCAGATTCAACAAAATCATAAGATTCACCAACCGAGATCGTTTTTAAAGAATGTTGACCAAAGTCAACACTAGGCCATAATTTCTAACTTTCGAACCAATGACTCAAAACGCAAACAAAAGCCTCAGAACCCGAACCAACAGTGCTTCTAGCCTTAAAATGACATTCTGGAGCTAATGAAACTGATGAAATTCTGATACGATGCTTTGAACCCCAAATATTGACCAAAGTCAACAATATCAACTTTAAAGCCTTCCAAAATAAAAAACTCTCCTAAAAATCAACCAAATACCTCGGGGACAGTGCAACCCACTCCTGCAGACCATAAATACCAAAATACAATTATGAAAAGGGGAAAAATAGTTAAATACAAGAAAACCTAAAAATCACTACCAGAGTTGTTACACACAAAGGAAAAATCAGCAAAAAAATTTAATCTTTCGAGAAAAGCTTTAAACCTAACCTGAATTGAATCTGTCACTTGAGCAACAAATGAAAAATCAATAAAAAGTTGATCTGTTGAGAAAAGCTCAAACCTAGCCTGAGGTTAATCAGTGACTCGCATAGAAAAGAAAGTATCAATAAAAAGAATTGATCTATTGAGAAAAGCTTAAACCTAACCTGATTTAAATCTGTCATTTGAGCGACAAAAGAAAATTAATTAAAAATTGATTTATCGAGAAAAACTGAAACCTAACCTAAGATGAATCTATTTTTTTTAAAATTAAATGACCAACCTACTGTTGGTCTTATTCATTAAATAAAAGGATCCAAGAGCAAAGCTCAAACGGCTAAAGCCCACAAAACAAAATAGAAAAAACAAAAACAATAAACAAAGACAAACAAAAAGGAAAGTAAGCTGCATCTGGAAAGTTCCAATGCTCTTCTCCACATCCACCAACGGCAATGCCATTGTCCGAGCAAGCTCAAAAATGGAGATCACCGTCAAGCGCTTTCATTGCTGGAGATCTGCGAATCTTCTTTGGGGCGACGAAAACTCACTGCTAGTTGATTCAGTGTAGGTAAACTTTGACAAACACGGGGAGATACCATTATCGGTGACCTCAAGCTCTCACACAGGTGCCATGGGATCTTATCCAAGAGGATAAATTCCTTGTTAAGTCATATGTACCACCACTTTTCTCTCTATCAGGTAATTTTGAAGCTTTCTTCTGCAAAAAAGGACCTCTTATTCACACCTGTTGCATCAGTTTCTTAACCCAATCGTCTATTTTATTTCTCCTGATAGCATGAGCTCCAAGGAGCTAATACCACACATCTGGTAGAAAGACGATAGACAATCAATCAAAAAACCGATGCTAATGAAGACGAAATCGGGTAAGCTCTTCTGAACACTTCTTGACTACCTCTTAGCTTAGTCTGGTGCCCTGTCTTTTACATGTTTGCATCTGACATTAGGGGTCTGTTGCTAATCTAGTTGCAGTAAATTCTGTTCTTCTTGTGGTACTGTTTGATAATTGTGATATTCTACTGAACCTGCAAAATTGAACACACTGTTAGTGAAAAAATCCGCCACCTTGTTCCCTTCCCTTAGGACATGCTTGATAGTGTGCTCTCCCCTCCACCTCCAACTATTAAAGATAAATCTATTAATTAAGCAACAAGGAAAAATTGAATAAAAAATTTGATCTATTAATCATTTGAGAAAATTTCAGACCTAACCTAAGTTGAATCTGTCACTTGATCAATAAAGAAAAGATCAATAGTTAGTAGAAAATCTGAAAGTGAAATATGTATGCAACTGAATATCATGCAAAGATAGAGAGGGGGAGGGGGGAGAGGGAGGGGCAGGGGGAGGGGGAAGGAGGAAGAGGGAGAGGAAGAGAGAGAGAGAGAGAGAGAGAGGAGGGTCGAGACCAATTCTTACCAAGCAAAGAAAGTTATATATAGTAGTTTAAGAAAATCCCAACACTAGAGAGAAAACTGAAGAGAAATGGCCTGAGGATATAAAGAAGGCGTACAAGTGTAATATGATTTTATATGAGAAAGGACAAGTGTAATCATGTTCTATATGAGAAAGAACAAATGTATATTGATTTTAATTACTTATCTTTGGCACTTTCTGAGATGCATTTATCACTTGGTCAAATATAAATAAAAAACTTCTCTTTTATTTCCTCTGTTCATTCTTCTTCTTTTTTTTTTAATTTTTTATGTTATTCATAACAAATATTTTGATATTATTTTAAAAAATTAATATTGATTAATATGGAATACATGTGCAATGCACGTGCCCAAAATTTAGTCTATTTAGAAAAGCTCAGACTAACTTGAGTTGAATTTGTCACTTCAGCAATAAAGAAAAAAATAATAAAAATTTTGTTCTGTTGAGAAAAGCTCAAACCTAACCTGAGTTGTATTTGTCACTTGAGCAACAAAGTAAAAATCAATAAGAAAATTGGTCTATTGATAAAAGCTCTGACCTAACTTGAATTGAATCTGTCACTTGAGCAACAAAGGAAAAATCAATAAAAATATGATCTATTGAGAAAGGCTCAAACCTAACCTAAGTTGATTCCGTCATTTGAATAGCAAAGGAAATATCAATAAAAAGAATTAATATTTTGAGAAAAGCTCAAACCTAACCTGAGTTAAATCTGTAACTCGTGCAACAAGAAAAATCAATTTAAAATCTATCGAGAAAAACTGAAACCTAACCTAAGTTGGATCTATCACTTGAGTAACAAGGAAAAATTCAATAAAAAAATTGAGCTATTAATCATTTGAGAAAATTTCAGACCTAACCTAAGTTGAATCTGTCACTTGAGCAACAAAGGAAAGATCAATAGTTAGTAGCAAATCAGAAAGTGAAATGTGTATGCAACTGAATATCACGCAAAAAGAGGAGGGTCGATATCAATTCTTACAAAGCGAAGGAAGTTATATATAGTAGTTGAAGAAAAGCCTAATGGTAGAGAGAAAATTGAAATGAAGTGGCCTGAGGATATAGAGAAGGCGAACAAGTGTAATATGATTCTATATGAGAAATGACAAGTGTAATCTTGTTCTATATGAGAAAGAACAAGTGTACATTGATTTCAATTACTTATCTTTGGCACTTTCTGAGATGCATTTATCAGTTGGTCAAAACTAAATAACAAACTTCTCATTTATTTCCTCCGTTCATTCTTTTTTATAATTTTTTATGTTATTCATCACATATATTTTAATATTATTTATATTATTTTAAAAAAATTAATATTGATTAACATTGGATTCACGTGCCAAGCACGTGCCAAAAAACTACTCGATTGGTAAAGGCTCAGACTAACTTAAGTTGAATCTTTCACTTCAGCAACAAAGAAAAAATCAATAAAAAATATGTTCTGTTGAGAAAAGCTCAAACCTAACCTGAGTTGTATTTGTCACTTGAGCAACAATGGAAAAATCAATAAGAAATTGATCTATTGAGAAAAGCTCAGACCTAACTTGAATTGAATTTGTCACTTGATCAACAAAGGAAAAATTAATAAAAAATTTGATCTTTTAAGAAAAGCTTAAACCTAACCTGAGTGAATCTGTCACTTGAGCAACAAATGAAAAATCAACAAAAAGTTGATCTATTGAGAAAAGCTCAAACTTAACCTGAGTTGAATCTGTGACTTGAATACAAAAGAAAAATCAATAAAAAGAATTGATCTATGAGAAAAGCTCAAACCTAACCTGATTTAAATTTGTCATTTGAGCGACAAAGGAAAAATCAATTAAAAATTGATCTATCTAGAAAAACTGAAACCTAACCTAAGCTGAATCTATCACTTGAGCAACAAGGAAAAATTCAATAAAAAAATTCATCTATTAATCATTTGAAAAAAATTCAGACCTAACCTAAGTTGAATCTGTCACTTGAGAAACAAAGGAAAGATCAATAGTTAGTAGCAAATATGAATGTGAAATGTGTATGCAACTGAATATCATGCAAAGAGAGAGAGAGAGAGGGAGGGGGAGGGAGAGGGAGGGGCAGGGGGAGGGGGAAGGAGGAAGAGGGAGAGGG
Source organism: Jaltomata sinuosa (assembly GCA_003996215.1). Taxonomy (NCBI): domain Eukaryota; kingdom Viridiplantae; phylum Streptophyta; class Magnoliopsida; order Solanales; family Solanaceae; genus Jaltomata; species Jaltomata sinuosa. Next base: position 107,576 of record QJPP01001277.1, read on the forward strand.
AGAGAGAGTGAGAGAGAGAGAGAGAGAGAGAGAGAGGAGGGTCGAGACTAATTCTTACCAAGCAAAGAAAGTTATATATAGTAGTTTAAGAAAAGCCCAACACTATAGATAAAATTGAAAAGAAATGGCCTGAGGAGATCGAGAAGGCGAACAAATGTAATCTGATTCTCTATGAGAAAGAACAAGTGTAATCTTGTTCTATATGAGAAATAACAAGTGTATATTGATTTTAATTACTTATCTTTGGCACTTTCTGAGATGCATTTATCACTTAGTCAAATATAAATAAGAAACTTCTCTTTTATTTCCTGCGTTCGTTCTTTTTTTTAATTTTTTTTATGTTATTCATGACATATATTTTAATATTATTTAAAAAATTAATATTGATTAATATGGAATATATGTGCAATGCACGTGCCCCAAAACTAGTCTATTTAGAAAAGCTAAGACTAACTTGAGTTGAATTTTCCACTTCAGCAATAAAGGAAAAATCAATAAAAAATCTGTTCTGTTGAAAAAAGCTCAAACCTAACCCTGTATTTTGTCACTTAAGCAACAAATGAAAAATCAATAAGAAAATTTATTTATTGAGAAAAGCTCAGAACTAACTTGACTTAAATCTGTCACTTGAGCAACTAAGGAAAAAATAATAAAAAATTTGATCTTTTGAGAAAAGCTTAAACCTAACTTGAGTTGAATCTGTCACTTGAGCAACAAAGGAAAAATCAATAAAAAAATTAACCTATTGAGAAATGCTCAAACCTAACCTGAGTTGAATCTGTCACTTGAATAGCAATGGAAATATCAATAAAAAAAATTGATCTATTGAGAAAAGCTGAAATCTAACCTTAATTAAATCTATCACTTGAGCAACAAATGAAAAATAGATTAAAAATCGATCTATTGAGAAAAACTGAAATCTAACCTAAGCTGAATCTATCACTTGAACAACAAGGAAAAATTCAATAAAAAAATTGATCTATTAATCATTTGAAAAAAGTTCAGACCTAACCTAAGTTGAATCTGTCACTTGAGCAACAAAGGAAATATCAATAGTTAGTAGAAAATCATAAAGTGAAATGTGTGTGCAACTGAATATCATGCAAAGAGAGAGAGAGGGGAGAGGGACGGGGAGGGAGAGGGAAGGGCAGGGGGAGGGGGAGGGAGAGGGGGAGGGAGTGAGAGAGAGAGAGAGAGAGGAGTGTCGAGACCAATTCTTACCAAGAGAAGGAAGTTATATCTAGTAGTTTAGGAAAAGCCCAAAACAAGAGAGAAAATTGAAAAGAAATGGCCTGAGGAGATAGAGAAGGCGAACAAGTGTAATCTGATTCTATATGAGAAAGGACGAGTGTAACTTGTTCTATATGAGATAGAACAAGTGTATATTGATTTTAATTACTTATCTTTGGCACTTTCTGAGATGCATTTATCACTTGGTCAAATATATATAAGAAACTTCTTTTTTATTTCATCTGTTCGTTCTTTTTTTTTTAAAATTTATTTTATGTTATTCATCACATATATTTAAATATTATTTTAAAAAATTAATCTTGATTGATATTGGATACACGTGCAAAGAACGTGCCCAAAAACTAGTCAATTGGGAAAGGCTTAGACTAACTTAAGTTGAATTTGTCACTTCAGCAACAAAGGAAAAATCAATAAAAAATCTGTTATGTTGAGAAAATATCAAACCTAACCTAAGTTGTATTTGTCACTTGAGCAACAAAGGAAAAATCTGTAAGAAAATTATTCTTTTGAGAAAAGCTCAGACCTAACTTGAATTGCATCTGTCACTTGAGCAACAAAGGAAAAATCAATAAATTTTTTGATCTTTTGAGAAATGCTTAAATTGAGAATTTAACCCACTAATTCTACCCTTAATTGAGGTCTGTAGCGTTCTCCATGGGTCAATTAATAATGGAATAATTTCAAATATATACAATAAAGTAATTAGTTTATAATAAATATAACCAAGTTCTTTTATAAAAAAATAGCCCAAAAATAAACTAGCCACAAAGTTTTTTTACCAAAACATAGCCGCATGTATATGTAATGTATATGTAATATATCACTAGTGTATAAAAGTTATGTAATATATTAAAATTATATAAATAGTATATAAACGTGTATCGATATTGTATAAAAGTTATATAATATATCAAAATTGTATAAATTATGTATAAACGTGCATCGATAATATATAAATAGTGCACAAACGTGTATCGATATTATATAAATGGTGTATAAATGTGTGTTGATATTGCATATAAGTTATGTAATATATCGATATTATATAAATAGGTGTATAAACGTATATCGATATTGTATAAATGACGTATAAAAGGAATGGAGAAGTGTGAGTTTTTTTTTGTTTAATAGACATGAGAATCGAGAAAAGAGGAAGCTTGAAAGAAGTGAGCGCCAGAGTTAAGGAGAGTGAGTGAAGTGAGAGGATTTCAAAAAATTGTCCATTCTTTGTCAAAGTGTAATGGCCCCTTTTACTGCATTTTCTCCTTGGACTATTTTCTGTTAGCAATGGGTTCGTGTGCTTCAGTGCATAAAGACCCAAAATCAGTAATGAAGACCCGTCTTGTTTTTGCATCTAAAATTGACAAGCTTGTTAGTCCATCACCCATCAAAAATAATAATTGATAAACCCCTTGACAATGGTGAAATCAAGCTTCCTGATCCTCAAATCAAACCACAACGTTCATTGGTTACCAGTTTTAGCGACTATGGTACGATCTTCTTTCTTTACCTTTTTGTTTTCCCATCGAAATAGTTTTTTGGGGTTTTTTTATGTTCTTTGAAGTTGATTCACTTTCTGTTCGCTGCTTTTGTGTGGGGGTTTCTAGTTGATTAAACAAAAAAGGAGGAAAATTGATCCATGTAAGAAGTGGGATAAGACCATATGGATCCATGTGAGAAGATAGTATGTCATTCTTGAGAATGGTGTTGGCAACATGCTGATGGCAATCAGAACAATGTGTGTAGGCTGGCAGAATGGCGTGGAGTAGTGTCATAGAGGAAGAAAAGCTAGGGTGTTTGTCAGAATCACCAGTGACGATGAGATGAGGGATGTAGTGTGCAGTTGTTGGAACCTCACTTACTTAATTATGCAGAAGAAGAAGAAGAAGAAGAAAGAAGCAGCGAGGAAGAAGAAGCAACGAAGAAGAAGAAGAAGAAGAAGAAGAAGAAGAAGAAGAAGAAGAAGAAGAAGAAAACAAGGGAGAATTGCCATTTATGGTGTAAAGTAAAGCTTGGCTATTTTTTTTGTAAATAAGTTCGCTATTGGCCATTTTTCATAGTTTCCCCATTAATAATTAACTAGCCCCAAACTATTCACACAATCAACACCCAAAAGGTTTTCAATCAAGTTAACCCCCTTTTAGCCATTTTTATGCCTAAAGGTCTAATCTTTATGGAACACAAGGTTCCCCATTAGTCTTTATCATATTTCAAACTATCAATTTCATGCTAGAAATCATAAATGCACATTTGAGGATCAATTCTAGGTGAAATTGAACCTACCCATAGAGTTTTTCCCAAGTTTCATGCTTTTAGGGCTCAAACCCAAGAATCCCACCATTAATCTATAACCTAAAGGTCTTACAAAGATCAATGATCAATAAACAAAGAGGTTTACAGAGTTACTTCCCTCAAACAACGAAAAACACTCAATTCTAGGAAAAATTGCTACTGAAGCTCTACAATGCAACTTGGTGTTAATAAAAAAATAATACAGAAAACTGACCTAAGTACAATTAATCTATCCCATCTCTCGTCACGATGAGCTGCGTCTCACTATGGTGAGTCACTATAATGAGACTCAACCTGCTATGGTGACTCATTACAATGAGAGGTTATCTCATAGCAGTAAAGTTGCAATTTCCAAAATGTCAACAACTTGCCCAAAACCCCTCATTTCAGAACACACTATATTTTCTAGACATCACAAATTAACCCCGATGCGGCAGCTCCCATAACTGGAGTTCTATGAACCTGATTCCCATCTTGAAACTTCTTACAGGACCCTACAACAGTAGACTATCTATAAATAGACTCCACACTACCATACAATGAACCATGAGACCACAACCATCTCTAAGATACAAAATGCTAGATTTTTGTCAAAGCTCACCCTAATCAGAGATTTTACCAACTCTCATCTTAGGGACTTTTCTAGCCGAGTACTTATACCCTTACTTAATTATAATGCTAAAATAGGTCATTACAGTACTACACCCAGGAATGTATGGGATGGCTTAGATGATTGGACCGATATTAGACTCCATGCACTCACATGGTGGTTTATGTCGGTTATATCACCTACTCCTATAATGAACTAAAAGAGGTTGAAAGTACATAAAACCAAAACAGTTTATGGTTTAAGCTTATGTCTTTCCATGTCATGTTTTTCCTGTATTATTTGTCCTACTCTATGTATTTGTATATGTCATGTTCCTTTTATGACATTTTATATACAATATATTCTATGTACTTATTCCATTCAACACTGCATTTTTTTATGATGCAAATTTGGGTACTCAGGTCGGTGATAATCCAAATTTTGATTACCCCTCCCTGCTCTATAGGGGCTTAGTTTATGTTAGCTTTAGTTAATAAAGGTATGGTGGAGGCCTTGTCCCGATAGACCATTTTTCTCAAACATGTAGAGGCTTCATAGATAGTTAGTAGTCATAAAAAAAAGGCAACCCGGTTCACTAAAGCTCCTACTATGCGCAGGGTCCGGGGAAGGGCCCGACCACAAGGGTCTATTGTACACAGCCTTACCTTGCATTTCTGCCAGAGGCTGTTTCCAAGGCTTGAACCTGTGACCTTCTAGTCACATGGCAGCAACTTTACCAGTTACTCCAAGGCTCCCCTTCGTAGTTAGTAGTCATGTTCATGTTATTTAATTTTGACCTTCCTGTCACCATGTTTATGAATTCTAAGTTATGGATTAAAGAATAAAGTGATTTTATGTCACGACCCGATTTCTCGGTCATGATGACACCTACAACCCCCCCTAGTAGGCGAACCAATTCCCGTAGCCCAGGACAGTTAGTAATGGGCTACTATCTAACAAATAAGCGGGAGGGTAGTTTAATAAGCAAAAGTAAGGGAACCAGATGAAGAGAATAGGTAACAGGAATATAAATATACATATGCGAAAACTAAACCAAACCCCAAGATCTGGTATCATAGTATAGAGCCAAAACTACATACATGGAGTGCAAATGATCCAAAACAATATATACAGATGTCTCTAAATGGTAATATAGTACATAAAGCAAAAGATAAACTAAAGCTAAGCTCCGATCGCCAAGAGCTCACCCTCAGTCTGAAGTAATCCCCAACAGATCTCCAAGCACGACTTACATCGATCTAACGGCGATGGCCCACGCTAGGATCTACACCCAAAGATGCAGGGGGTAGGGTGAGCACCAAATGCGAAGCATAAGGTACCCAGTAGGTATCATAGGCCAACTGGGCACATATAAGATAAAAGCGTAGTAACAGACAGAATAGAAGCAAGTAGTCACAGAAATCAACAAAAGGTACACATGAACTAGCCCAGAGGGAAGTCAACAGAACCACATGTGAGGCTAGCAAGCAAAATATATACACCATAGGCACAGGTGAAAGTAAAAAACAACGCACCTGGGGTCCTTGCAATAACAGTGTATACATAATAAGTTTATGAAATGGACGGCATATCGGTAACCTCAAGTGTAAGAAAAAGAGAGAAAGAGTTATGATAGGCATGCTTAGAGACATGAATCAAGCCCAACTAATCATATCAATCTCAAATCCAGCATCTAACAGTCTAGCAGTAACCAATTTCATAATTAACCGTAACAGGGAACAATTCTACAAGTAAAGAGCAAGAGTCTACCTACAGTCCCCCGGCCGCCTATACAACCGAGGAACAAAAACAAGTGAAAACAAACCCTCCGGCATCCCATACTACCGGAGCGTACAATCAACAAACAACAAACAAGGGTGGAGCCTCAAACAATGAATGACATGATGCATGAAGATCTCAAGTGAAATGGTATCCCTGTATGTACCTTCTCCTGTGCCGATCCGGCCCAGCAGGTAGGTTCCATGGAAGGACATTGCCCGTATACCTCTACTCCACCGTATACCCTTCCTCCGGCACACGCAGCCCGCAGCCCCAGGCCCCGATGGCAAGGTCCATGGAGGTCCCTGACCCCATACTAAAACTCAGTATCAAAACATGTCGTCCGAAAGCAAGTCCGGGTTCAAGATAGAGACCCAGTCTCTAATATGCATGCCCAGAACCTGTCCAGGACTAAAGTAGTAGGAAAATATCTCAAAAACCCCTCCAAGGGTGCCCGGGCATAACCGGGTCTAAACAGTAGAAAGTCATCTCAGGTGCTCGGTTCGACCGAGGCTAAAATCATCTCAAGTAGCAAGAAAACTCAACTAGCACCCCGGCCCTGCCGAGTCTAGCGTTAATCGTAAAACTGGTGATATAAATCATAATTTTACTTTCTTTTACCCAAAAATATTCATAAGTTAAATCAAACCATTTCCAAAAAAAAGGGCCCCCGGGGCCATGCAAGGTTTAGAAAATAGTGCCAGTAGGCCCGAAGCCAAAACCGTAGTAAAACATGGATAAAACCTCTTTATATGCATGGAAATGGGATGATCACACACAATAGCCGCCCAGCAGCTCACAATCAACCTATCGACCCTGCACAGGTCCACAGCTACTCAGCAAGCATAACCAGCCTAGAAGGATAATTCTATGCCCGGGACTCGCGGACATTCCCAATATCCCACCTTCTATGTTCCAGAGTCAACAAGGACTCACAGGACCACAAGGGTAAATAAAATATATCGACAAGTACTACAAGCAACGGAGGAACAAAAGTAGGCGGACATGAATAAAGCGGTCGAGGTCTGCGGTACCGACCTAATAAACCCAACCCAAGGATGCCCATTAATAAAATTTTATCCTATATATGTGGAGTCTAGGGAAAATAAACCGTAACCTACCTGTCGTCCGATGACAAGCTCAAACCTCTCTGAAAACTCCGAAATGAAATTAACTCGAATTCGGGCTTGAATAACTTGACGTAGAAAATCCTTTTTCCCGGTGATCATATGAATTGTCTAAATGGTTGGCCTATCAAATCCTCTTCGCCGTATATATAATTAAAAATTCTAAAGACGAAATGATTGGATTAAATTAGTCATAATGAATATGTGAGCGTGTAAGTAAATACTCATATATATAGTTGTGGCTTAGAACACATACAGGGTAAGGAAAATAGTATTAGAAGTTGCTGAAGTTCATCCATATTGCTAGGGACATTTCTAAGTTTAAACATAATTGCTCATTAATGCTATAAATGACAAATGATGCCACCACTCCTATTAATTAAGTGGTGTATCCATACTCCACTTCCACGTGTCAGTGGAAGTGTCACCTCACATGTTAGTACTTATCACACTACGTATATTTTCGGGTATTGCGTAAATTCGTGGTATAATAAATATACTTTTTGAATATATCGTAATAAATAGAAAATTATTCCAAATAAAACCTACTATATTATTTGTAGTAATTTTCAACATAACTAAGTTTACTATCTCATTTAAAACATTACAATTTATAAAAACCTTATAAAATAAATACATACACGAATATCTCGTAACAAAAGTATTTTAGGAAGGCAATAAAAATATAACTTTCTACCACATTCAACTTTTAAATTAAATATTTTCAAGTACGCACGATTTTGATACTCAAAAACTCTCTTGGAACCCTCCCTTACGTTTTCTCACTGTTTCAGAACTGAAAAGGCGTTTTAAAACATGATGTTGAGGCTTTAAATCGATTTTGACCCGATCCGGTTCGCGACCCGGTTCGCGACCCGGTTTCTGCCAGACAGTCCGCGGTAAAACAGTCATAACTTTTTACTTCGAGAAAAGTTGGACGTGAGGTTTTGTGCATTGGAAACTAGACTCGTAGACCTTCGATTTGGTATTTCGGGGGACTTCTAAATGTTTATATATTAAGAGAAAAGCTCTGAGACATTTTACCCAAAGTTCAGAAAATTTATTAAAGAAACTTACGATAACTTTTGCCGACTTGCTTGACTTCAAAACTTATCATACGACCAAACAAATGGACCCGACACCGAACTACCGGTCCCGACAAGCCTTAAATGACTTGGGGCCGCTACAAACAAGCTCTAACGGCACAAGGAAAACGTATACGTGGAAATGACCGGAAGGGTCATTACATCATCCACTACTAAAAAGGACTTTCGTCCTCGAAAGTCAAGGTCAAGGGGGTACCTGAAGGCTCAAACAACTGCGGGTACTTAGCCCGCATATCTCTCTCGGTCTCTCAGGTAGCCTCCTCGACTGGACGGTGCCCCCACTGAACCTTAACAACTGGGATCTCTCGAGACCTCAATCTTCTGACATCTCTGGACAAAATAGCTGTCGGCTCCTCAACAACGGCTAAACCCTCACCCAACTGAACTGAATCCCACTGCAACACATGAGACTCATCTAGGACATACCGATGCAACATCGAAACATGAAATACAGGATGTATAGCTGAAAACATCGGAGGCAAGGCTAGCTGATAGGTAACGCTACCAACCCTCTGAAGAATCTCAAACGGCCCAATGTACCTGGGGCCCAATGTACCACCTACCAAATCTCATCACGCCCTTCATGGGCGATACACGGAGAAACACCAAGTCACCGACACTAAACTCCAGGGCACAAAGCCTACGATCAGCATCTCTTCTGCCTGCTCTGAGCTGCCCGAAGTCTGTCCTGAATCGCTCGAACCTGATCTAAGGAATCTCGAAGCAAATTTGTGCTCTGTGGCCTAGATTACAACCCATCGAACCAACCAACTGGTGATCTGCATCGCCTACCATACAATGCCTCAAAAGGTGCCATGCCGATACTCGAATGGAAGCTGTTATTATAAGCAAACTCTGCCAATGGAACAAACTGATCCCAAGAACCTCCAAAATCAAGAACACAGGCCCGAAGCATGTCCTCCAGAATCTGAATGGTCCTCTCGGACTAGCCATCTGTCTGAGGGTGGAAAGCGGTACTAAGATGAACCTCTGTACCCAAATCTCGCTGAATAGCCCTCCAGAACTGAGATGTGAACTGAGTGCCGCGGTCTGAAATAATAGAAGCTGGGACCCCATGCAACCGAACAATCTCATGAAGGTAGATCTGAGCTAACCTCTGTGCACCATAAGAAGTCTGAACCGGCAAGAAATGTGCTGACTTAGTCAGCCTATCAACAATCACCCATATGGAATCAAACCAATGAGAAGTACGAGGCAAACCAACAATGAAGTCCATAGTAATCCCTTCCCACTTCCACTCAGGAATGGGAAGTCGCTGCATCAAACCACCAGGTATCATGTGCTCGAACTTAACCTGCTGACAGTTCAAGCACCGAGATATGAACTCCGCTATATCCCGCTTCATACCACTCCACCAGTAAAGTTGTCTCAAGTCTCTATACATCTTTGCTGTGCCAGGGTGAATGGAGTATCTAGTACAATGTGCCTCATGAAGTATCAATTGAATCAAATCACTAATCCTCGGAACACAAAGGCGACTACCAAACCTCAGAACCCCATCTGAATCTAGAGTAGCCTGGCTGGTCTCACCCTGAACAACCCGATCACGAAGGTCACACAACTGCTGATCCTCAAACTGACGGCTCTGAATCTTATCAATCAAAGTAGAACGAACCTCAATACTGGCGAGAACTCTGCTAGGATCCGACAAGTCAAGCCTAACCAAATGGTTAGCCAAGTTCTGGATGTCCAAGGCCAACGGTCGCTCTGAAACTGAGAGAGAAGCTAGGCTACCCATACTAACTGCCTTCCGACTCAAGGCATCCGCTACCACGTTTGCCTTGCCCGGATGATACAAAATAGTGAAGTCATAGTCCTTCAGTAACTCGACCCATCTCCTCTGTCTCGAGTTCAACTCCCGCTGACTCGTGATATACTGAAGACTACGGTGATCGGTGAATATATCACAGTGAACTCCATATAGATAATGCCTCCAGATCTTAAGCGCGAAAACTACCGCCGCCAACTCTAAGTCATGAGTGGGGTAGTTGCGCTCGTGGACCTTCAGCTGCCTCGATGCATATGCTATTACACGACCCTGCTGCATCAACACACAACCAAGACCAACCCCAGAAGCATCACAGTACACGGAGAAGCTCTGACCCTCAACCGGCAAAGTCAAAACTGGAGCTGAAGTCAATAAGGCCTTAAGCCTCTGGAAGCTATCCTCACACTGATCCGACCACTGAAATGGGACATCCTTCCTAGTCAGCATAGTCAAAGGTGCTGCTATGGAAGAAAATCCCTCAATGAACCGTCTGTAGTAACCTGCTAACCCAATAAAGCTGCGGACCTCAATAGCAGTAGTAAGTCTAGGCCAATCACAAACCGCAGAAATCTTTCCCGGGTCAACCTTAATCCCATCCTTAGACACCACGTGTCCTAGGAATGCAATTGACTCAAGCCAAAACTCGCACTTTGAGAACTTGGCATAAAGCCGATGATCTCTCAAAGTCTGGAGTATAACCCTCAAGTGCTGCTCATGCTCATCTCTACTACGCGAGTATACCAAAATGTCGTCTATAAAAACTATCACAAATGAGTCCAAATACGGACCAAGAACCCTGTGCATCAAGTTCATAAAGGCTGCGGGGGACATTAGTCAACCCAAAAGACATCACCAGGAACTCATAATGGCCATAACGTGTCCTGAATGCTGTCTTAGGGATGTCCTCCGCCGCTAATCCTCAACTGATGCGTAGCCAGACCTCAAATCAATCTTCGAAAACACGACTGAACCCTGAAGCTGGTCAAACAAATCATCAATCCTCGGCATCGGATACCTATTCTTCACTGTCACCCTATTCAGCTGCCGATAATCAATACACATGCACATCGACCCATCCTTCTTCTTCACGAAGAGAACAGCAAGCACCCCAAGGTGACACACTAGGTCTAATAAACCCCTTAGCTAATAGATCCTGGAGCTGCTCCTTAAAGCTCCCTCAACTCAGCATTAGCTATACGGTAAGGAGAAATAGAAATGGGCCTAGTGCCCGACTCTAGGCTCAATAGCGAAATCAATATCTCTCTCAGGTGGAAGGCCTGGCAGGTCGGTAGAAACACATTGAGAAATCTCTAACCACTCTAGAACAGACTCAGGAGAAGTAGGGTCAGCACTAACATCTCGGACATATGATGATAGATAAGCTAAACACCCACGGAAAATCAACTTCCTAGCTCGTAGACAAGAGATGATCCCAGATGGTGCATGGCTAACAGAACCCTGCCACACAACCGGGGATACACCGGGCACGGCTATGGTAATGGTCTTGGCATAACAATCCAAAACCACATGGTGAGGGGATAACCAGTCCATGCCCAGTATCACATCAAAATCTAGCATATCAAGAATCATCAAATCACCCCAAGTCTCTGAATCACCAATAGATAGCATACAAGATCTAACAATCCGATCCACTACTAAAGAATCTCCTACTGGGGTCAAAACAGAAACATGAACAGATAATGGCTCACTAGCCAACCCCAAACAAGGCACAAAGTAGGCAGATACGTATGAACAAGTGGATCCAGGATCAAATAAGGCCATAGCAGACTGATGGCACACAGAAATCGTACCTGTAATCACCGCATCTGAGGCCTCTTCCTCTGGTCTCCTAGGGACCGCGTAAAAATGACGACGACCTCCACCTGCCCGACCACCATCCTACCACCTGCTCTGCCGCAAGGAGCACCACCTCTACCCTGACGACCACCCCCTCTAGCCGGGGGCTGAACTGCTCGTAAAGGCTCGGCCAACTGAACTGTACCCTGCTGAGGGCAATCTCTAGCAAAATTACCAATCACACCACAAGTAAAACAAGCCCCTGGCGGCCTACTCGGTCAAGATGAACCAGCAGATCCCGTATAACCACCACGGCCTGATGCCCCATAAATTGTACCCCTTGAAGACTGGCCGCTATAGCCCTGATGGCTTCTCTGACCCTGCTCGAACTGGGTACCACCGAAAGTCTGAAGGAAAGCCTGAACCGGTCGGCTGGACTGACCCTGGTGCTGCTGTGGCTGATAACTCTAACTCCACTGGCCAGAATCTCTACCACCATACCTGGAACCACTGTAGACACCCTGATGTCGAGGCCTCTTATCTCTGGACCCCTGATCATGTCGCTGTAAGTCCTCCACAGTGCGGGCATAGTCTACGATAGCCTGAAATGACCGACCACCGGCAATCAATATCTCAGCTGGCTGCCTGATCTCTGGCCTCAATCCCCATACAAATCTGCGAATCCTATCTGCCTCGGTAGGAATGATCATAGCTCCAAACGGTGCTAGCTGATGAAAACGAGTCTCATACTCCGAGACAGTCGTAGACCCCTGCATAAGGTGAGTAAACTACTCCTTGCGACGCTCACGATCACTCTGAGGTAGGAACTTGGCCATAAAGGCCTCATAAAACTCAGACTAGGTCAAAAGAGGTGACGATGGTGGTCTACAAGCAACCTGGGCCCTCCACCATAACTTCGCTGGGCCCTCCAAAGATAGGTAGTATAACCAACCCCGTGAGTCTCCAACAAACCCAAATGATACAACATCTCCTCACAGGTAGTAATAAAGTCATGTGGATCCTGTCCAGAAGTACCAGCAAACCTCGGAGGTGCTAACCTCAAAAACCTACCCAACGCCTTCTGCTCCGACTCTGTCATAGCTGGGCGAGGAGCAAGAGGTTGTGCAACAGATGGGACTGGAATGACCTCCGCACGAGGAGCCATGGTAGCAGGCTGCGCTCCTGAACTCGGTGCACCCAGGGCTGCCCCCTGAGCGGATGTCTGCGCTACCTCAGAAGGCCGCTCTCTAATCATACCCAAAAGCTGTAATAGTAATCCCCGAATATCTGGAGGCTGAGCTGCGGCTGAAGCTGGAACAGAAGTGGGCACTGGAGCTGGTACTGGAGATGGTGCTGGAGCTGGTGGTACCTGGGCTGCCCCCTGATCCACATGCTGCTCGAGCTCAATGTTAACTCTAGCAGCTCTAGCAGGTGCCGCTGCTCGAGGGCGTCCTCCACCCTTAGCTGGAATGGGAGGCTCGTCTTCGCGTGATGCCGATGATCTCGTACGAACCATCTGCGAAAGGATGAAGTAGAACAAATGAGATTTCCAGAAACTTCAAGGGTTCTACGCACGACACAAAAGCAATGAAAGAGTCAAATTTCCTAAAATGCCACTGTAGCCTCCCAAAGATTGAGTACGGACGTCTCCGCCCCGATCCGCAGGACTCTACTAGACATTGGCTCCTATACCGATGACACTGGTGAACCTAGAACTCTGATACCAAGTTGTCACGACCCGATTTCTCGGTCATGATGGCACCTACAACCCCCCAGTAGGCGAACCAATTCCCGTAGCCCAGGACAGTTAGTAATGGACTACTATCTAACAAGTAAGAGGGAGGGTAGTTTAATAAGCAAAAGTAAGGGAACCAGATGAAGAGAATAGGTAACAGGAATATAAATATACATATGCGGAAACTAAACCAAACCCCAAGACCTGGTATCATAGTATAGAGCCAAAACTACATACATGGAGTGCAAACGATCCAAAACAATATATACAGATATCTCTGAATGGTAATAGAGTACATAAAGCAAAAGATAAACTAAAGCTAAGCTCCGATCGCCAAGAGCTCACCCTCAGTCTGAAGTAATCCCCAACAGATCTCCAAGCATGACTTACAGCGATCTAACGATGATGGCCCATGCTAGGATCTGCACCCAAAGATACAGGGGGTAGGGTGAGCACCAAATGCAAAGCATAAGGTACCCAGTAGGTATCATAGGCCTACTGGGCACATATAAGATAAAAGCAAGTAGTCACAGAAATCAACAAAAGGTACACAGGAACTAGCCCAGAGGGAAGTCAACAGAACCACATGTGAGGCTAGCAAGAAAAATATATACACCATAGGCACAAGTGAAAGTAAGAAACAACGCACCTGGGGTCCTTGCAATAACAGTGTATACATAATACGTTTACGAAATGAACGGTATACCGGTAACCTCAAGTGTAAGAAGAAGAGAGAAAGAGTTATGATAGGCATGCTTAGAGACATGAATCAAGCCCAACTAATCATATCAATCTCAAATCCAGCATCTAATAGTCTAGCAGTAACCAATTTCATAATTAACCGTAACAGGGAACAATTCTACAAGTAAATAGCAAGAGTCTACCTACAGTCCCCCGGCCGCCCATACAACCGAGGAACAAAAACAAGTGAAAACAAACCCTCCGGCATCCCATACTACCAGAGCGTACAATCAACAAACAACAAACAAGGGTGGAGCCTCAAACAATGAATGACATGATGCATGAAGATCTCAAGTGAAATGGTATCCCTGTATGTACCTTCTCCGGTGCCGATCCGGCCTAGCAGGTAGGTTCTATAGAAGGACACTGCCCGTATACCTCTACTCCACCGTATACCCTTCCTCCGGCACACGCAGCCCGCAGCCCGCAGCCCCAGGCCCGGATGGCAAGGTCTATGGAGGTCCCTGACCCCATACTAAAACTCAGTATCAAAACATATCGTCCGGAAGCAAGTCCGGGTTCAAGATAGAGACCCAATCTCTAATATGCATGCCCAGACCCTGTCCAGGACTAAAGTAGTAGGAAAATATCTCAAAAACCCCTCCAAGGTTGCCCGTGCATAACCGGGTCTAAACAGTAGAAAGTCATCTCAGGTGCTCGGTTCGACCGAGGCTAAAATCATCTCAAGTAGCAAGAAAACTCAACTAGCACCCCGGCCCTGCTGAGTCTAGCGTTAATCGTAAAACTGGTGATATAAATCATAATTTTACTTTCTTTTACCCAAAAATATTCATAAGTTAAATCAAACCATTTCCAAAAAAATGGGCCCCCGGGGCCATGCAAGGTTTAGAAAATAGTGCCAGTAGGCCCGAAGCCAAAACCGTAGTAAAACATGGATAAAACCTCTTTATATGCATGGAAATGGGATGATCACACACAATAGCCTCCCAGCAGCTCACAATCAACCTATCGACCCTGCACAGGTCCACAGCTACTCAGCAAGCATAACCAGCCTAGAAGGATAATTCTATGCCCGGGACTCGCGGACATTCCCAATATCCCACCTTCTATGTTCCAGAGTCAATAAGCCCTCACAGGACAACAAGGGTAAATAAAATATATCGGCAAGTACTACAAGCAACGGAGGAACAAAAGTAGGCGGACATGAATAAAGCGGTCGAGGTCTGTGGTACCGACCTAATAAACCCAACCCAAGGATGCCCATTAATACAATTTTATCCTATATATGCGGAGTCTAGGGAAAATAAACCGTAACCTACCTGTCGTCCGATGATAAGCTCAAACCTCTCTGAAAAGCTCCGAAATGAAATTAACTCGAATTCGAGCTTGAATAACTTGACGTAGAAAATCCTTTTTCCCGGTGATCATATGAATTGTCTAAATGGTTGGCCTATCAAAACCTCTTCGCCGTATATATAATTAAAAATTCTAAAGACGAAATGATTGGATTAAATTAGTCATAATGAATATGTGAGCGTGTAAGTAAATACTCATATATATAGCTGTGGCTTAGAACACATACAGGGTAAGGAAAATAGTATTAGAAGTTGCTGAAGTTCATCCATATTGCTAGGGACATTTCTAAGTTTAAACATAATTGCTCATTAATGCTATAAATGACAAATGATGCCACCACTCCTATTAATTAAGTGGTGTATCCATACTCCACTTCCACGTGTCAGTGGAAGTGTCACCTCACATGTTAGTACTTATCACACTACGTATATTTTCGGGTATTGCGTAAATTCGTGGTATAATAAATATACTTTTTGAATATATCGTAATAAATAGAAAATTATTCCAAATAAAACCTACTATATTATTTGTAGTAATTTTCAACATAACTAAGTTTACTATCTCATTTAAAACATTACAATTTATAAAAACCTTATAAAATAAATACATACACGAATATCTCGTAACAAAAGTATTTTAGGAAGGCAATAAAAATATAACTTTCTACCACATTCAACTTTTAAATTAAATATTTTCAAGTACGCACGATTTTGATACTCAAGAACTCTCTTGGAACCCTCCCTTATGTTTTCTCATTGTTTCAGAACTGAAATGGCGTTTTAAAACGTGAAGTTGAGGCTTTAAATCGATTTTGACCCGACCCGATTCGCGACCCGGTTTATGCCAGACAGTACGCGGTAAAATGGTCATAACTTTTTACTCCGAGGTCAGTTGGATGTGAGGTTTTTTGTGTTGGAAACTAGACTCGTAGACCTTCGATTTGGTATTTCGGGGGACTTCTAACTCTTTATATATTGAGAGAAAAGCTCTGAGACATTTTACCCAAAGTTCAGAAAATTTATTAAAGAAACTTACGATAACTTTTGCCGACTTGCTTGACTTCAAAACTTATCATACGACCAAACAAATGGACCCGGCACCGAACTACTGGTCCCAACAAGCCTTAAATGACTTGGGGCCGCTACAAACAAGCTCTAACGGCACAAGAAAAACGTATACGTGGAAATGACCGGAAGGGTCATTACATTTTACAAGATATGTCTTGTCATGTTTTGAAATATGTTTTACATATATGTTAGTTACATGCTCATGTCACATGCCATAGATGGGTACCTTGGACCAGCAATGGCATTGGGTGCCGACCACACCCAGGTTCTATCACCGGGGAGTAATAAAGTCATCCTATATGCATGTTAGAGCTCTGCAACCAAGTTATTTGTATCCAAGGATCAATTAAAAATAAGATTGGAATGAGTTCCATGACTTAGACAAAATTTCGGAAGAGCACGGGTGTCAGGGCACTGCCCTGGGCAACACCCTACAAGGGCCAATATTATGGTCATTTCGCTGCTTTGAGGATAAACTTTAGAGGCTGATTTTTTAAGCCTTCACCATGACGTCCTGCCCATTTCAGGGCTATGGGCAAGGCGACGCCCTGAGGTATTATTTGCCAGAAATTTTTACACATTGTTCTCTTTAAGGTGTTCGTCCTACCGGTTTTAGATACTCGTTATATTCATTTTAAAACCCTTTTTTAGAAGATAAAAACACTTAGAACACTACACTTTTTCCTCTCCTCCCTCCCCAAACTTAGAACCATAATCTTTTTAAGAAAACCACGCTCTAGACTCAAAGAAAGCAATCTCTTAGGTTTCTCCTCGAAGTTCTAACATCTTCCAAGGTATGTAAAGCTAACATTCATATGTGAGAACGTTGTTCTTCCTCAAGAATATGTTCATGTGGTTCTTGTTTCTTCTACGAATGAGATATGGTTGAGTTAGAATTCCAGTTCTTAGTTTCCTTTAACTTTTGATAAAAGTTCCTTGAATCCTCCATGAATGTACTTCAATTTAAGAAATTTAACCTATCCCATGTTTGTAAAGATATCTCATATTTATAAAGCTATCCCATGTTTATGAAACTATCTTATGAATGCTTACAAGTTTACCTTATGAATTTCAGCATGATTTGAAAAGAATGTTTTTGTCTTAAAAAACTAGACTTGGTATTTTCTTATGATTTATAGTCGAGGCTCACTAGCATGATTTTTCAAATGATTTAGAGACGCGGCTCACTAGCATATTTTTCATATGATTTAGAGCTAAGGCTTACTAGCATGATCTGCATACGATTTTGAGCCAAGGCTCCATAGTAAGATTCTCAGTTATGTTGAAAGACTACAATATGAGCATATAATATGTTTTGAAAGGACTATTGTTAACCGAGAAAGGGATGAGTTCAGATAGTGCATGCCCCAAAACTACGTGTGTCAGCGTAGGATAGGATCGTGCCATAGGTTCAGGCGACTCCTCTTTAAGTCCCTGGTAAGGGCCCAGTTTGTATCCACAGTTTAGTTCAGTTATGCCCTATGCCTTGGCAAGGCATAGCACGACTCCCCAATCGGGTTAGCGATTGGACATCATGATCTCACATGGTGTATATCGGTTGTAAGAAACTTCCCAACAAAAAACTTTATTATTTTTCAAGAAAGATGATTTTGGCACAAGGCCTCCAGTTTCAAGAAAAGTCTTTAAAAATGTTCTACTTTCAATTCCTTATGATTCATATATTCAGTTATCCTTATGATTCAAATATTCAGTTATCGTTGTGATTCAGATATTCAGTTATCTTTATGATTCAGATACTTAGTTAACCTATGTTTTTAGTTATATGATTTAGACAATCACAATGCCTTACGTCTCATTGTTCAGTTATCTCATGATTTTGCTGTGCACTCTATTCGTGTCTCAGATATTCATCTTGTCGTATGATTCAGTTATACAATCTTTCTTATGTTTCAAATGTTTATATTATCTCATTATTTAGCCTTATAGTTTACAGCATCTCTCAGATATTCTGTTTACCTTATGATCTAGTCGTTCAAGTAACATTATGTTTCAGATATTCAGACCATCATATATATCCCAATACTCAGTCTATTTCATGATCTTGTCATACATCTTGTTTATATCTCAGTTGGTCAGTTACATAGTCATGCTTATACTATGTTTCATTCAGTTATTTTAATTACAATACATTCCATATACTTATGTCATTTGACATTGCATTATTTTATGATGTGTACTTAGGTACTTAGGCACGTGATCAGACGCTTCACTAGGCATTGCATTTGTGATTGAAATGATTTATGTGCTACATTTACGGATCCACAAGTAATCTCATATCTAGTTCAATACTCCAAATTGCTATAGCAATAGCTTACATAATTTGTTGGTAACTCAGTGTTTATGCTAATTTTTGCTTCACATATTAGGTGTAAGGATACAAAAAATGGTGTTAATAGCATGAAGCTGATCAAGGTGAGCTCAAATAAATTAGTGACACACTGCAAAGAGGAGAAAAGGAAAAATCGATTCATCCCTGGCCTCATTCAAGAATTGTTTTTGATTGGGGTGGGGGTCTACGATGTGATACTAAAGTATGACCTGGGGAGATACAATATGAAGTTCGAACGAGAGCTTTGATGAAATTCAAATTGACAAGCAGTAGTGACAGCATAATAAATATCCGGAGGACAGAACAAAATCTTTAATTCCCGGGTTTCCTTTGCCAATTCATGCATATGTTATAACTCTCCGAAGTTTGATTCTATGTGCATGTTTGGATTAGCTTATTTTAGGTGCTATTAAGCCAAAATAGCTTTTAACCACTATTAAAGTGTTCGGATAATATAAAAAAGTATTTTTGAACACTTGTTTTAAGCCAAAATAACAAAAATAAGCAAAAAGCCCTAACTTATGACTTACGCTTATAAGCCATAAGTTATAAGCTCATCCAAACATATATTTGATTTCCGTATAGATTTAATTTTTCTGGAAGAGATAGTTTCTTTTCCATAAAGTATAGTATCTCTAAAATGCTTAATGGATTGGGGTGAGGAACATATATTAGCAAAACTTCTTGATATAAATCCATAAAAATGGAATCAAATGCATCAAGATGTGACAGTATGGAAGTATTTTCATCCATGCAAAATGTGTAAAGCCTTTGTTTCAAGTAAAGTCTATTCTCTATTGTCCTATTCATATAAAGGCTTTTCAACTTTTCCCACATGCCTTTATAAGTGGTTTCCGAAGCTACTTCACGCAATACATCATCAGAGAGATTTAATATAATACTAGATCTCGCCCTTTTATCAAGTCTAGCAAACTCCTTGTCCGTCATTTTCTCTGATTTGTTCTCCTTTCTTGCAACGCCATATCTAAACCATCTTGAATATGATAACTTCCATTTTCAGCTGCCACCTTCCGAATTTGCACTTCCGTCAAATTTCTCAACATAAATATTTGTTATCATCATGGTGACTACTATGACAAAACCGGGATTAACTAGGCTCTAATGCCAATTTATTAAGCCAAAATGGCTGGCTACTTTACAGATTTCATTAGTGCCCCAATCTGAAGAGGCTACCTTTCTATACTCCAACTACAAATGGACATCCTTTTCCATCCCTTAGAGAAATCAAAGTTGATGAAAATTACGACCCTCTTACAACCTTACATACGTGCACAAACATTCGGTACAATTCAACTGTGTAACTAACCAATTGAATCCTAGCAAGTATAGGATCTTTGCTACAACTATCCTTCCTTTTGTTTTTGTACAGAGGGATTTCTGATTTTTGTAATGTCTTAGCACCAGCTACATTTGATTTTTTTTTCTTTTCTCCTCTTTGCAGCATCTGCATGTCAATGGCGTATCTGAGATCACTTTGTTCTCCTTACATCTATGAACTCCATTATTAAAGCCTTACACCGAACATGAGAAGACAAACTAACAAAAATGATGAGTTACCAATAATTAATTAATTGTCATGACTCGATTTCTCAGGTTGTGATGGCACCTACTATACCCTGCCAATAGGTAACCCGATCCCTTAGCCCGGAATAACACGTAATGGGCCAGTAAGAGAATGAGATGAAAGCAGCAGAACAATATTTAAAACAAAGAAAATAAGCGGAAGAAAAGCATATATCTGCATAAAGAGGGAAAAGAACAAAACATAAAAGGCTCCCCCAAGACCTGATATCAGTCGGTACAAAAACTGCTACAACATATGGAGTACTAGATAGAAGTAAATATATATATACAACAGTCTACAAAATACAGAAAAAGACGGTCCCAAAGTGGATGGAGATAGGGAAACTCTGGACGCCTAAAGCTCACCATGGATCTCCGAGTCAGCAACACAGCACCAGGACAACGTCAACAACGATAACTCATGCTAGGGCCTGCATCAGGGAAAAGATATAGAAGTGTAACATGAGTACCAAAACACGCAGTACCTAGTAGGTATCATAAGTCGACTGAGCTAAAATAAGATAAAAGTACGGTAAAATGCGAATATACTAAAGGAAAATAAAGTGGGAGTCAGAATAAAGATGCAGGTCATAGCTAGACAAAACCGAGGGAGAAAGTAAGTAACTGAGCAGAGCGTAAAACAACGTAAGGTAAAGAAAATTAAAGTAGTCTAGCTAAAACCCAATCGAACCCGCATAAGCCCGGAGGGTGCACACAATCACGGAATAATCTAACTGGGCATCCATAAGCCCAGAAGGTACAAACAGTAAACAATAGACCCAATCAGACCCCCATAAGTCTAGTGGTTACAAACAACAGACAATAGTAGCTAACCATCAACCTAATGGGAAAAATGCATGTGAAACGTAGCATGATATGCAGTATGATACGAGCCAAGTGCCAATAGTACCGTATACTCCTTCTCCAATCGTAGCTTGCAAGGGCAGGACCCATGGGGGACTCTTGAAATTCGTATACCAAATCTGAACTATATATCTATGAGTATGCCATGATAAGAATTATTAAAATCACCCGGAACACGTGTCTCCTCGGGAATGCACATGTAAATAGTAAGTAAAACCGTCCGAAACATGAGTCTCCTCGGGCATGCAAGTTTAAAAATAGTAGTAGAATCACCTGGAACACTTTCCCTTGGGCATGCAAGTTTAAAAATAGTAGTAAAATCACCCGTAACACTTTTCCTCGGGCATGCAAGTTTTTTCAAATCAGAACTTCGAAAATACACCATGTTCTTCACCAGAAAATCCTAAAAGTATCAAATATCCAAATCAAAAGTACGTTTCTAAAATTGAATACATTATTTGAAATCAAACCCTTCGTATGCCATGATGAAACAATATATCACAACTCAAGAATATAAATGAAAACTCACGACAAATGTCATAATCAGGCCTAACCCACCTGCATTGAAGCAAACTTAGCCCATCAGCTAACAATTTTAAAAGAAAACATCTAGAAGAGCCAAACTCCTAACAATCTCTTACGGGAACTCACCCTAAGGCAATATCTACCCAAATCTAGACTAACACGTATAGTATTTTCTAAGACAGCTGAAAAGAGAAACAAACTGAGAAATGTTAAGGACCAAGTAAACTGATCTGGGTTCTAGCGAATCCAATGCACACGGCCTCGGACCCATAATTACATGAATACAGAGAGATAATAATGAAATAGAATGATAACGTAAGTGAATAACAAGCGCCTAGCCTACCTCTAAATCTATCGGTAATTTTATATTGAGGATTTCTAACTTAACCACCCCAAGGACTCAAGCAGACTAACTAAGTTAAAGCAAGCAAACATCTACTATTAAAGGTACTACACAGTCTACGCTACAACATAAAGGAACCGGGAAAGGCTAACTAAGGATCCTAACCCCATTTCTAAGCTAAAGCTCCAAAATCGGCTACGAGAATCATGTTCACTTAACAACCATCTATCCAATCCACAGAATCTAGCCATAAATTAGTACAGAACCATACAATCATCTTAAACGAGCTAAGTCTAGAAGTAAGTAAGTCGTAGCTTACCTGAAAGCCAAACACACGCGCTCGCACCCACTAGACCGAAACTTTTCCTTTTTGGAAAGCCTCCGATTATTGCCATGCTATTATAACAATAATCCAGTCGTTAAAATATGACCAATGAGACTCATATTGTAATTTTACAATTCGGGCTAAAAATCGAGTAAAAAATCACCCGTGGGGGCCCGCATGCGAATTTCAAAAATGAAATTGGGGAAAATGTCCCTTGTGGGATAAGGATTACATGCCCAAAATTTGAGAATGATCCATCCCCAATTCGTGCCCCAGAACAACACCAAGAATCAAGAGAAAACTAAAGATTTAAAAAGAGGATTTAGCGGAGAAAAAGGCCCTAGAACTTACAATTAAAAGATGGGAGAACGATCATGGACGAGGAATTATCACCCAACACTATCTTATGATCCCACACTAAATTTGGGTGTAGAAGATCTTCAACGATGGAGGAAAAACATTGAAAATGATTTGAAAACAAAGATGAAACATTTATATACTACCAGGGGTCCTTCATCGCGATTGCGAAGGATCCCCACGCGGTCACAATGACCAAGCTGGCTAGAATATCGCGATCATAATGTTCCAGCTACGTGATCGTGAAGAACAAAAGGGAGCCGTGTCCACAAACCCTTCATCGCGATCGCGAGAAAAAGCCTCGCGATGGCGATTGTCAAAAAGTAAGACCATTGCAATCACAATGGTCTTCATCGTGATCGCGAAGAAAAAATTTCAGTTGCACCATCAGCAGTTTCCACAAGGCTCAAAACTCTCGGATGGACCCTTGAAATTCATTCGAGATCCCGTGCACGCAAATAAACTATACTACCCTACTAAAAATGGCATTTTGGACTCAACGGAATTGATAAAATTCCTAATAGAGATTGTTTCGATAAAAAGTGGGCCCCACATTCAAAATTAACTTTTAGCCAAAAGTAACCTAATAGTCCACAATGAGATCGGAAGCCTCGAAACCCAAACCAAAGGTCCCACTATCCCAAAGTCGATGTTTCGGAGCTAACATCATTGACAAAATTTCCATCTGAGTCCATCTTCTCCGAATATTGACCAAAGTCAACTCTCCCATCATAAGGAGTTTCAAAACAGGGAAATGAGCTTAAACAGAGACCAAAAAAGGATCTCTAGATGCCATCGTTTAAATTTTGGCCTCGTTAAAAAAAAGATGCAAAAGTAATTGTTTCGTCTGAATTTAGAGCAAAATTCTGACGGATCGCCAGGAAATTTCTTACTTGATATTGGGCAACACTTGCCTCAACAACAAGTTATGGTGATCGTTGTTGAAAAAATAATAATCTCACCCAGGAATAATATCCACGTTAAATAACAATAACAAGAAGAGAGTAACAACGACACTAAAATATTTTAACAAGATAATTATAATACCGGAATAGAGTAATATAATAACAACACTTATTATAACTTGGTAGTGTCAAGAGACTACTACACCTTCAAAAAAAATACACAACTTAGTATAATATTACTCCCACTCTATTATCTCACAGACTATAAAAAAATTTGTGGATTACTCTCTCTACACTCTCTATTGCTCTCTTTGTTTTGGTGTGTTGAAATGAACGAACCAAGGCTTCCTTTTATAGGCATTTTTCTGCCAACTTTAACCAATCAAATTGGTTACAACTTGCAAATGGTGCAAATTGCATTTGCAATTTGAATGTCTTCATGTGGCCACCACTTCATTTGGCCAATCACACATTTTGCCCACCCTTTCCTTTTCTTTTCTTTTTTCCTTTTATTTTATATTAATATACTTAGTTATTGGCCCCATAAATATCTCTCTTAATTTTGATTTTTCTTCTTCATTCCAAGATTTGATCTCAATCTCTTAAAGTCTTCAAATTTGAGAGGCTTTGCAACTTGATCATGAGATTTCACATACTTGAGTTCTACCTCTTTCTTGGGAATGCATTCTCTGATGTAGTGATACCTTGTATCTATATGCTTGCTTCAATTATGATACACTAGATTCTTGGCAAGAGCCTGTGCAAATTTGTTATCAACACAAATCATCGTGGCTTCAATTTGTGGCAAATTGAGGTCCTTCAATAATCTTCTTAGCCAAATAGCATGACACGTACAAGGTGTTGCTGCCACATGCTCAGCTTCACAAGTCGAGAGAGTAACAATGGATTCTTTCTTTAAGCTCCAAGAAACCACACAATCACCCAAGAAAAATACAAAACTAGATGTGCCTTTTCTATCATCAACATCTCCCGCATAATCACTATCACAAAATCCCACAAGATTAAAATCATTAGAAGAAGAATAAAATAACCCGAGGTCCATCGTACCTTTTAGGTAACGAAGTATTCTTCTAGCAACTTTCCAATGAGTGGAGGTAGGGGATTCCATGAAGCAACTTACTACTCCAACTGCAAAGAGTATATCTGGTCTCGTACAGGTCAGGTACCTCAGGCTTCCCACGAGACTTTTGAACAAAGTGGAGTTCACCTTTTCACCATTATCAAACTTTGACAATTTTGTTCCACTCTCCATTGGGGTGTTCACAGGGTTGCAATCGAACATATTGAACTTCTTCAAAATCTCCTTTATTAAGCTTTCTTGAGATATGAAGATACCTTCCTCCATTTGCTTCACTTCTTGGCCCAAGTAATATGACATGAGCCTTTTTTCTTTCATCTCGAACTCAAGGGACATAGCTTTCCTGAAAGCTTCAAACAAACTTGGGTTATTACCTGTTAGAATAAGATCATCAACATAAAGACATACAAGCAGAATATCTCCATTATTATGAACTTTAATGTAAAGAGCATATTCATGGAGACAATGAGTAAACCCATTGTCTTGAAAATACTTGTTAATGCAACTATTCCACGCTCGTGGAGCTTGCTTTAATCCATACAAAGCTTCCTTCAACCTCAACACATTATCTTCGTGATTTTTGATCACAAAGCCTAATGGTTGCTCAACATAGATTTTTTCTTCAAGATATACATTCAAGAATGCCGATTTGACATCTAGTTGATGGATTTTCTACTTTATTTGTGCCGCCAAAAAGATCAGCAAATGGATCATCTCCATACAAGCAACAGGTGTATAGACTTTCTCATAGTCAATTCCATGACTTATCTTGTAGCTTTTAGCCACAACTCTTGCCTTGTATCTCTCCATCTCTTCATGAGCATTCTTCTTTGCCTTGTATACCCATTTGACTCCAATTGCTTGATAACCCTTGGGAAGAGTTGTTAATTCTCAAGTGTTATTCTTTTCTATTGACTGGATCTCTTCCTCCATAGTTGTTTCCATCTTTTGTCCATAACAGGTTCATCAAAATTCATTGGTTCATTATCAACAAAGAGACAACACAAAAAATCAAAATTAGTAACTTCTTCAGTGTCATCATAGAGTTCTTGGATGCTCCTCATCCTCTGCGGCCCTTTACTTTAACTCTCTTGAGACAAAAGAGATGCAACATTTGTTGGTGAAGGAGGTGAGGTTGCATCTTATGTAGGTGCCACGATCTCCTGCTCTTCCTCATCTCCAAAGTATGGAAGAAAATCATATGTTCTTTCTTCCTGAGCCTCCCAATTCTATGTGACTTCTTCATCAAATTCAACATCACGACTTACCACCACCTTGTAGTTGCTTGGGTTGTACAATTTGTAGCCTTTTAAACTTGGATCATAGCCAACAGACACATACTTGACACTTCGATCGTCATGTTTTGCTCTCCCTTGATGTGGCACATGAGCATAAGATATGCTCCCAAATATTCTCAAGTGCTTGACACTTGACTTTGTTTCGCTCCATGCTTCTTGAGGGGCTTGGTCTCTCATATTTCTTCTTGGATACCTGTTGCTCAAATAAACTGCACAAGAACCAGTCTCGGCCCAAAATTCTTTTGGCAGTTTTTTAGCTTTCAACATACATCTAGCTATATTAAGAATAGTTTAATTCTTTATCTCTGCAATGCCATTTTGTTGGGGCGAGTAAGGTACCATTAGAGGGCGACGAATTTCATGAGACTGACAAAAGTCATTAAATTCTTTTAAAGTAAATTTGCCTCCTCTATCGGACCTTAAGGCTTTTATTTCACAACCGTTTTCTTTTTTTACAAGTGCTTTGAAATTTTTGAAAGCAACAAAAGCTTCTGATTTTTACTTCAAAAATACACCCAAGTCTTTCTACTGAAATCATCAATAAAGAGTAAGAAGTATTTACTTTTACCAAATGAAGGTGGATTTATTGGACCACACACATCGGTGTGTACAAGCTACAGTGGCTTGCTTGCTCTTGACGTGGTTTCCTTCGGAAAACTCCTCCTTGCATGTTTGTCAAGAAGACAAGCTTCACACAATTGATTGGGATGGTTGATTGAAGGAATCCCATGAGCCATATCCTTTTCTCCCATTGATTTGAGTGCTTCAAAATTCAAGTTCCCAAATTGCATGTGCCAACACCATGATTCATCTGGCACATTAGCCTTTAAACACTTTGCATCAATGGTCTTAAGATTCAAAGGGAACAACCTATTCTTTGCCATATAAACTTTAGCAATTAAGTTGCCACTTGAATCTCTAAGCCAAAGATGCATATTTTTCATATGAATATCATATTCTTTTTCAAGAAGTTGACCCAAACTCAAAATATTACTTTTCAATTTTGGCACATAGTAAATATCGATAATAAATTTGTGACCACCATCTCTACAGGAGATTAGAATCGTACCTATTCCTTCAATTTGAATCTTTGAGGTATCTCCAAAAGATACATTACCTTTCACCATTTTCTTGATCTCCATAAACTTGTCTTTGTATCCACACATATGATTGCTTGCTCCATTATCAAGATACCATGAACTACAATCATTTGTATCTTCTTCTTTGAGTGCCATTAACAATGTTGACTCATCCTCTTCTTTGTTGTTGTCAACAAGGTTAGCCTTCTCTTCAACATTACTACGACATTACCAAGAGTAATATCCAAATTTATGACAGTTGTAGCTCTCAATTTTAGATTTGTCATACCTCATTTCATTGGTACCTTGATAAGCTCCACGTCCTCTTCTTCCTAGTTGTCCACGACCAGGGCCTCTGAATGTTTGGTGGCTTCTATCTTCAGTGTTGAATTTGTTAGCATAACTCCTTCCTCTTCCACGATCGCCACGACCTCTCCATTGTCCATTTTTTCTATAACTCTTTTCACCTCCATAATCTTTGAAGGATGCCTGAGTTTTAAGAAGCTGCTCCAATGGATCTTCTTTTCTCCTTTTGATATTTTCTTCATGGGCTTGTAAAGAACCTTCCAATTGCTCGATCGTCATAGAGTCTAGATCTTTAGACTCCTCAATAGTGCACACCACATAATCAAATTTAGGTGTTAACGAGCGAAGGATCTTCTCTACCACACGCACATCATCTACTTCCTCCCTGTATCTTCTTAGTTGATTCACAACAGCCATCACTCTTGAACAGAAATCCGAAATAGTTTCGAATTTTTTTATTTTTAAAACTTCAAAATCAGCCCTTAGAGTTTGAAGTTTTACCTTCTTCACCTTATCAACTCCTTGGAGAGAATTTTGTAAAATCTCCCAAGATTCCTTTGAGGTGGTTGCATCGGCCACCTTTTCGAACATGCCATCATCCAAACATTGGTGGATGAGAGTGAGGGCTTGTTGATCTTTCTTTCTTGTCTTTAACAAGACATCTTTCTCATTTTGAGATAAAGTTTCCTCATTGGTAGGCTTTGTATACCCTTTGTCTACAATGTCCCAAACATCTTGAGAGCCAAGAATGACTTTCATTCGTAGACACCATTTTTCATAATTTTCTTTTGTGAGACGGAGGTACTGAAAGGACAGTGGATTATTATTTTCCATGGATCTGATACCACGTTATTGAAAAAATAATAATCCCAACCAGGAATAATATCCACGTTAAATAGCAATAACAAGAAGAGAGTAACAACGACACTAAAATATTTTAACATGATAACTAGAATACCTGAATAGAGTAATATAATAACAATACTTATTACAATTTGATAGTGTCAAGAAACTACTACACCTTCAAAAGAAAACACACAACTTACTATAATATTACTCCCACTCTATTATCTCACAAACTATAAAAAACTCTCTCTACGCTCTCTATTGCTCTCTTTGTTTTGGTGTGTTAAAATGAACGAACCAACGCTTCCTTTAATAGGCATTTTGCTGCCAACTTTAACCAATCAAATTGGTTACAACTTGCAAATGGTGCAAACTACATTTGCAATTTGAATGTCTTCACGTGGCCACCACTTCATTTGGCCAATTACACATTTTGCCCACCCTTTCTTTTTTTCTTTTTTTTTCCTTTTATTTTATATTAATATACTTAATTATTGGCCCCACAATCGTCAAGATTTTGATCATGAATCCTAATAAATTGTCATTATATTTTCAGCATTTGTGGGTGAAAATCCTGGCAATTCGTATCTTTGCTTTGTAAATTTTGATGCATATTTTTTCTTGATTTTTTTAAAAATAAATTACTGGGCTACATTTTATGTTTTAAAAAATGATTTTAAAAAACACGTTTCCAAACATTTTCTTAAAAAAGCAGTTAATCAAAAACAATTCTTTTCTCCACATTTTTTTTTTCAAAAGAGTTATATCCATGAAAATTCTTGACCACATATTTGTATCCTTTTTCTTTTCTTTTTTTCTTTAAAGAAAGACCTGAATCCTAAACCAATGAGTCCATTTATGTCTTATCTCTCCTGCTTTTGATTTTTTAGACCATTTTACTTCTGCTTAAACTTGAAGATATCAAAGGTAAATATTGATTCTTCCATTCTTCTTTTTAAATGTATTTAATAATTACAAACTGTTTGAAAAGTTTTATTTGTCTAACTTCATTCGTAGAATATTTTTTGTCCAACAAAATTTCTATGCTATTAATTGGAGTTTTGGGCTAAAATTATCCCTCATCTATTAGAGTAGGTTTATTTTGGTCCCTCAAATATAATCATGAGCATATTTAGTCCCTTAACTTTACTAAAGTGAAGCACTTTTGGTCTTCCTAACATAATAATGTTAAAAATTAACGGAAAAGATAATTTTCTAACGGTGTAAATTTGACAGTGTTATCTCTTTCTTAATTGATATACATTTTCTTTCTTTCTTGTCTTCTTAATTTTTTAGGATTAATATAGTAGTAGCTATTTATATTTGAAGACAATACTTTAGAACACAATAATCTGCCCACTCGAAAAAAATAACCATTTTCTTAATTTCAGTAACAAAATGGTCTTAAAGTCAGTGGCGTAGCTAGTAATTTGGTGAAGGGTGTGCGGATTTCTTCTTAATTGTGTTTAAGAGCGTGTAAAATTAAATATATACTCATAATAGATAACACTTAACCTCTATGAGTTTGTATTTTACAAGTCACGTGGGTTGCCACATGAGTTTAACACTATTATTTTTAAACGGATTTTGTTAGGGAGATCAAAAGTGCTCCACTTTAGTAAAGTTAAGGGACTAAATATGCTCAGAGTTATATTTGAAGGACCAAAATGAACCTACTCTAATAGTTAAGGGACTATTTTAGCCCCAAACTCCTATTAATTGTTCTTCTTTTTCATGTATTTGACAGCAGATCTGACGGTTGAGCAGCTAAGAAGGTAAACTACTTCGAGATTATTACTACTTAGTAGTAATATTTGGTAATCGCATAGTCTTTTTTACTTCAAGGAGTTCTAGTATTTGTTGCTTCATTTGCTTTGTATCTCAATATTTTGCTATCATATTTCTTTTGCAATCCTGTTTTAAATATTTTTACTTTTGAGCGGAGGGTCTGTCGAAAACAACATCTCTACTCTGCAAAGGTATGGGTAAATTCTGCGTAAATCTTACCCTCCCGGACTCCACCTGTGGAGCTACAGTGAATATGTTGTTGTGGTAATTTACTAGATATGATATTTAAGGTGTTGAATTCGACATATATATTCTAGTAGCGAGAATTTTTAAAAAAGTAATATGATTGAAAAGCTAAGCGCAAAACATGTGATTGATGTCTTATGGCCTCCTTGATGTCATTCATATAATTTTTTTTAAAAAAAAAGAAAAGAAAAGAACCCCTTTAAGATGATTAAGTTCATTGATCAGATATCCAAGAAATTGAAATGTTAAACCAAAAAAAGAAAAGCCTTTTGAGATGTGTCAAAATAGCAAAGTTCCATATAAGTTGAGAAGGAGGAAGTATTGTGTTTTAGTAAACTACATGTTGATTATAATTCATCCACTGCAACTGAACTACATTATTAACTATTATTATTTTTTGCAGTGCTTTTCGTAAGATCATGGACACTTTTATTGAGAAGGTAGTTGATTTTGGCGTAAAGAAGTTCAAAAGTATAAGTGACTTCGATGAGAATTTGGGAACTCTGGAAAGAAATGTTAAGCAATTATCAGATAAAGCACTCGATGTGAAGACAGAGGTTGAGAATCAAGAGCGATCTGCAAAGAAGAAGAGGAAAAGAGAAGTTGAATCTTGGTTTGATGAGGTTATAAAGATTGAAGAAGAATTGCGTGTGTTAAAAGAAGTAGTAACAAGAGGGAAGAAAAATGGAGGTGATTTGGAGAAGATGAATGGAAGGGTTGGAGAACTTCTTGAACAAAGTAAACATTTTGGAACACTCCTACATGATATGTATGAGCATGAGGAGTGTCCACTGCTGGCACCGCAAGTTCATGAGGAAACATCAAAACAAAATTTAGAAGTGATTTGGATGTGGTTACAGGATGATAATGTCTCAAGCATTGGTATATATGGTATGGGAGGTGTGGGCAAAATGACTTTGGCAAAGCATATACACAATCGTCTTGTTAATGAGCATCATTATCAAGTTCGTTGGGTTACTGTCTCTCAAGGGTTTAGCATCAAAATATTACAAGATGATCTTGCCAAAATTGTGAATATGGACCTTTCGGATGAGCTAGACGAACACAGAAGGGCAACCAAATTAAACTGGGCATTCAAGCAAATGAATAACATTGTTATCATATTGGATGATGTCTGGGATCGCCTTTGCTTGGAGAAGTTGGGTGACCCTCTTGGCGTGGAAGGCTGTAGACTGATTCTAACTACTCGCTCGTATGAAGTCTGCCTAAAAATGGGTTGTCAGAAACTACGCAAAGTGAAGAATCTCAATACTAATGATGCTTGGGAGTTGTTCAGGAAGAGTCTAGGATCAGAGACTGTGCTTAGTCCAGATATCGAGGCAATTGCTAAATCCATGGCAGGAAGGTGCAAGGGCTTGCCACTCGGGCTCATCACTTTGGGGGGAAGCATGAGAGGGGTGACCGATATAAGGGAGTGGAAGAACGTTTTGAAAGAATTCCCCGATGACATGGAAAATGATGTCTTCAAGGTATTGCAGTATAGTTATGATCGATTGAAAGATACAAATATGCAAGAGTGCTTCTTGTACTGCGCTTTGTATCCTAAGGACTATGAAATCGGTAGATTTATGATGGAGGGACTGGTGAGGGGAAATAGTAGGCAGGAAGAGTTTAACCAGGGTCATACCATATTGAATAAACTAGTGAAGCTGTGCTTACTCAAAGCAAATGAAGCTACAGGTAATTTTCCAGGAGAAGGAGTAAAGATTCATGATTTACTCAGGGAAATGGCATCGCGGAACACAAATGTTAAACCAAAGTACATGGTAAGGGCTGGAATAGAACCACAAGGGCCGGAGGAGCAAGATTGGGCATTCGATTTGGATAAAGTCTCTTTTATTAACAGCTTCATACGGGGAATCCCTGAAGACATGGAACCTAATTTCCCCACATTATCAACCTTGCTTTTGTGTAACTAGAGTTTGGAAAGGATCCCAGAATCTTTCTTTCAATACATGAACAACCTCCAAGTACTCAGCTTGAGCTACAACTCAGAGCTTACGGATTTGCCGAGTTGCATATCTAACTTGTGAAGTCTTAGAGCACTCTCGCTTCGAGGATGTAAACAAATCAGATTTGTGCCACCACTGGGAAAGCTAAAAAATCTGAGGGTGATAGATGATCTGACACTGGTATTAAGGCATGGAAAACATAGTCAAGCTTAAATATCTAGATATGGGTGGAATAGATCTTCATGAACTGCCAAAGGAGATATTACCTAAACTTTCCCATCTTCAATACCTCAATCTTCCTCGACGTTTGAATGCCCGAGTTGAAGACTTGGCCAGTTTGGAACTGCTCAAAGAATTTGGAGGCTGCTTCTGCGATTTGCATAACTTGTACAAGTTCATGAGAAATCGTCGTAACTATGCGAATGATTGGTGGTATGATATAACAGTAGATCCAGAAATGCCCCGTTTTGTTCATGATCACTTTGGAAATTATAGAATCAAATAAAGAAGAGTGACTTTCGAACATTTCACCCTTGAAGCAGGTGGAGGAGAAGCACCAACATCAATTGTTCTTCCATATTGCATTGAAGTTCTACGTATTGACAACTGCCATGAGCTGAGTAGTTGCTTGATGGATAATTTTATGTCACGGACTACTTCTTTAGGAGGCTTGACCTGCTTAATCGATGATTGTGATGACATAGAATGGATTGTCAACATGCCCTCCGGTAGAAATACTACTACAGACCCACACTGCATATGTTTCCATAGTCTTAACTGTTTCTTATTTGCAAAATCTTGTTGGGCTTTGTAAGGGAAAAATTGCATCTCACACCTTCTCGGGTCTAACAGAATTGAGTATCACAGAGTGCAATAAGATGAAGTTGTTTTTTCCACGGGCTATCTTGCAGGATCTCAAGAACCTTGAGAAGCTTGATGTAATCGCGTGTGCTGAGATGGAAGAGATAATAGCAACAGAGGAAGAGGGAAGTAGCCAAAGCAACAATCCCCAGATTACATCTACA
The DNA here is from genome assembly GCA_003996215.1 of Jaltomata sinuosa. Classification (NCBI taxonomy): domain Eukaryota; kingdom Viridiplantae; phylum Streptophyta; class Magnoliopsida; order Solanales; family Solanaceae; genus Jaltomata; species Jaltomata sinuosa. The sequence goes on from QJPP01001277.1 coordinate 141,079, forward strand.
TTTAGTGACCTTTCAAAGCTAAAAGAGCTCCACCTGGGCAGACTGCCTAAATTGAAGAGAATATGTGAGGGAAAGTTGATCTGTGATTCCCTTGAATGGATGATGTTTCTCCACTTGCCAAATCTGAAGAGGCTGCCTTTCTATACTACCGCTACAAATGGACACCCTTTCCCATCTCTTAGAGAAATCGAAGTTGAAGAAAATTGGTGGGAAAGATTGGAGTGGCACCAACCCCATATCAAGACCCTCTTACAACCTTACATACTTGTACAATAGCCAAGGGGGTCCATGTTGTGTTAAAAGGAAACATTGGATTTGTTCTGTTCTTGTTTTAGAGTCAGCATTATGTTTTTCCCCTTTCATATTGTGGATTGAGGCTCTAATGACGGACACTCTTTTTTCAAAGAAAAGTCTCTTATGCTATCCTTGGTCACATTTCAATGTCAATGGGAGAGCTACCCTTGTTTAAGTCTGGCAACGGAACCGGAAGCTACCGGTACTGGTCCGGTCCATCCCGGTCTGTTACTGGTTTCGGACTGGTCCGGTAGCTTCTGGCTGGGGTAGGGGTAGGGGGGTACCGGGATGGGAAACGGAATGGAAGGGGATTTTTTACCGGACCATCCCGGTCCGATTTGTACCAGTATAGGTCCGGTCAGGTCTGGTTCTGGGCGGGAAAATTCAATTTATTTATTTTTTCATTTGATCGTTGGGCTAGCCGTTGGCAATGGCTAGTGCGCCCCACCCAACGACCATTTTAGCCAAAACACCACCCTACCCCCAAACTTTTTTTAATATCCCAAAGTTTTTAAAAATATATTTTAGTCCTAATTTTTAACTATAAAACCCCCCACCCCTTCATTATTTACTCACACTTACAAATCTTCTTCTTCTTCTACTCTCTCAACTCTCACGCTTCATCTATAATTTCTATTCTCTACTACAATCTTTATTAAATTGTTTATTTTATTAGTTTGAAAGTTTTGGTGAATTATTTTGGAGCAATCTTCAAGCTTCAAGTTTCATCTATCAATTTTGGCTTTTGGTTATACACGTCTATTTTTACGCAGACGTTTGGTACATTCAACTTTCATCTCTCTTATTTATTTTTTTGCATTTAATTTTCGTATTTATTTATTTGCTTTTTAATATTTTAATATGGAATTCGGTGATAAAAATATCGGTCAAGGTAAAAAAATACTTTTTGGTATGTTGGCTAATGCAGTAACCGGAAAAAGTAAAGTCGGTAGTTCTTCTAAATCCAAATCTAAAACTAAACAACAACCTCAATTAAGAATAAATACGGATGATTTTACACATGTTGATGAAACTTTTTTTAATATTGATAGCAATACTCAATTAGATCATGAATCTTTACAGACAGGGTTTGGTAATTTTAATGAAGAACTAGATGAAGAAGTAGAATATGATAATGAATATGATGGTAATGATACTTATGATAATGATGAAACAGAGCCGCCTACGGCTACTAGTCCCACTCCCACTCCCGCTCCCGCTCCCACTGTACATCCTACTAGGGCTAAGCCCAAGGCTGAACGTCCCAAAAGATCTGTTGTGTGGTAATTTCTGATTCAAAATGAGGATAAAACTCAAGCTATTTGTAAAAAATGTAAATGTATTTTGAATCATAAAACTACGAGAAAGTCGGGTGGGACGGGACATTTAAGAAATCATTTGATGGGATGTTGTAAAAATAAATTTTTGCAAGCTCAGGCTATAGTCGATGCAATAAAATATGGTACTCCCCTTCCCGATGCATCTGTAGGAGTAGGGGCCTCTAACATGATCCAAACACAGTTAAACCCTTCTAATGTTTCTGGCCCTAGTACACATCGCAGTTATAGTAGAGAAAGAGATCTTGAAGAATTAGCTAAAATGATTGTTGTTTGTGGCTTGCCTTTTAGTTTTGCTGAAAATTCCAGTTTTGTTCATTATATTCAAATAGTGTATAATTCATCTTTCACAGGTTTTACAAGAAACATAATTAAAAAACCTGTTTTTGATTATCAAGGACAACATTTACAATATCTTCGTTGTTTATTTAACTATAATACTTGTAGAATGACTATCACTTATGATATGGGTCATAGTCCTAATGGTAACGATTATTTCACTATTACTAGTCATTGGATTGATGAAAATTGGAACATGCAAAAAAGAATTTTAGGTTATAAATGTTGTGAAATGCTGAAAATCGATAGTTACATAGCTCAAACTATTACAGATGTTTTAGAATTTTATGGAATTTGTAATAAAGTAATTAGTGTCACCCTTGATAATGCTTCTAATAATACAAATGTTGTTGAAAAACTAAAATTGACACTTTGGCCTACTTATAATGACGGTTTTCATATTAGGTGTGCTGCACACATATATAATTTGATTGTTAGAGATGGTATAGCAATGTATAATGATGATTGTATAAAATGTGAAGCTGCATGTCATTTTGTTTTTAAATGTCAAGTAAAGTCTAGACGTGTAGAGTTTGAACGTCGTTGTCAAGAATTTCAACTTCCCCCTAGAAAAATTCCAAAAACGGTGTCTACTAGATGAAATTCTTTATATGAAATGCTTAAAGTTGCTTATGAATATAGAAAACCTTTACAAATGGTTTGGAATGCTCATAATTCAAATAATGATTATAGATTTTCTGACAATGATTGGAAAGAAGTATATGAACTTAAAGAATTTTTAAAAGTTTTTTATTTAGCTACAAAATAAATATCTGGACTTTATTATCCAACTATTTGTTCAGTTTTATCAAATATATGTGTTATTTCTGATAATTTTTTTCAATTCAAAAATGTTCCACGGTATAAAGAACCCATTAATGCAATGATTAAAAAATTTAGAAAATATTTTGTTCCTATTTCTCAAATTTATTTAACTGCTTGTTTATTAAACTCAACTTACAAAAAAATAGGTGCAGCATGAATGGTTGAAAGAATATATTCAAATTTAGATATTTTAGATATTACATATGAGCAAAATAACCAAGGTGACGAAGTTGACAAAATACCTAGTTTGTCCGATGTAAAGATAGCATAAGAATTGAAGCTAGAAAATTGTATGACTTGTATAATTCTAGTAGAATAAATGATGCAGTACTATGTAGAACTTTCAAGTTCTAGGCGTAGATATTCAAATGAAGATGATATTGATGATATGATGGAAAATTATCTTGGTCTTACTTCTAATGAAAGGAATGATTTTGATAAATATCTTAATCAGGGAACGGAAAGTATTAAGGATGCACAAGGCAAACCTCAACTTTTGGAATGGTGGAAGACTCGCGGCAAGTCATTTCTAAAACTTCAACCGGTGGTTCGAGATTTGCTAGCTATTCAAGCATCTTCAGTAGCTTCGGAGGGCACTTTTAGTGCAGCAAGATATCAAATTGGGGAGCATAGGTATTCATTAGCATCAGACAGCTTGGAGATATCGGTATTGTTTAGAGATTAGATCAATGCCGAACGAAGGAATTATGGGCGTCCTAGTTTACCTGCTCAATTTGGATGCATTGGATGATCAAGCACAACAACCACTTCCAGAAAATGTTATCAAGGAATTGTTAGAAACTCTACGTCAAGACTATTTTCAAGGCTTCAAATATTAGTATGATAGTTCGAGGTTTAATTCAAACAGAACCCTTCCTAAAAGGTGACTGCATAGATTAGGTCCTCTTCTAATATTTGTAATACAAATTGTATTATTTAATTTTTATGAATAAATTATAGGCTATTCGCCTTAAATTTTTTTAATTATTGTCTTCAATTTAATACAAGTCTTTTTTATATATTTCAATTTTTAAATGTTTCAAACTTAAGTTACAATTTGAAATTTAAAAAGTTTAAAAATTGAAACTTTGATATAGTTTAAAATGTTTCAAACTTAAGTAAGTAAGTTACTAAGTTAGTTATAGTTTGAAAATTTAAATTTAAACTTTTAAGACTTAACTTAAGAGTTTGAAAAGTTTTTAAGAGTTTAAACTTTAAAATTTGAAATTTAAACTTTTAGAGTTTAAAATTTAACTTATATATTTTAAATTTTAAATTTTAAAGAATAATTAATATTTCTTTTATGTAAAGTCTACTTTTTAAATTCTTGAGATACAAAGTTGTTAATAAATTATAGGGATAATTTCAGAGATTTCCCTCCAGGTTTCGCTCTATCACACTCACCTCCCTCGTGGTTTACGATATCACGCATATCTCCCTTATTTTCAATTTCTTGTAACCATTCTTTAAACATATTTAAAATAAATATAAAATAATTAAGATTTGACAAATTTGCCCTTCTCTATATTAATTTCCATATATTAATGAATATTATCAAAAAATGACTTATTTTAACAAGTACTTTAAAAATAAAAAAATAAAAAAAAATTAGTATTGTTGTTACATATATATACACGTGTAAAAGCACTGATTACTTATTCTTTTTACCAAACAAATTTTATTAAGGATATATGTGAACTGAAAAGAAAAAAAAATTCAAAAAATATAGATAAATCATCCAAAAGATTTCGGTAAACAAATTTAAATTTGAGTTTCATATGATTTTCATTCATGAAAGACGGGTATGAAAAATGTGTTTTCTTATTTTTATTTTTAAATATTTGTTAAATAAGTTATTTATTGATAATATTCATTAATATAAGAAAATTAATATAAAGAAGGACAAATTTGTCAAATTGTAATTATTTATATTTATTTTAAATAGGTTTAAAGAATGGTTACAAGAAAATAAAAATAAGGGAGGTATACGTAATGTTATAAACCACGAGGGAGGTGAATGTGATAGAGTGAAACCTGAAGGGAGGTCTCTGAAATTATCCCTAAATTATAATTTTTTTTAATAATTCTTTTTCAATTAATAATATAATTAATGCATTTTAAACTTTTTTGAGACAGTATTTCAAATATATAAAACTTCTTCTAGGAATTCTTTCTTTTATATAAAAAGTTTATTTTTTCTACAAATCAGATTCAATATTTTCATTTTAAAAAAAACCTATAATTTATTATTGCTAAAAAGAATGAGGCCCCTCAAATTTGGGAGCCTAAGACGGTCGTCTTTTTCGTAAAGCTATAGAGCCGGCACTGGAGTAGGAACATTAAACAATGGCTTTGAGAAAGACAATATTTGATGCCTTGATCTCTTTGTGAACATCCCAGGAGTTTACGGAATTTCGAGATGCCTCTTCAAGATAATATATTACTCTTTATATAGGCGTAAACTAGGGTCTAGGGTAGAATAGTCTTCCAGAAACCTAACTGAAATTAAGGTCGGGTAGTTCCACAAAATTTCAATGTGTCCATGTAGTTATTGTTCTTTAACCACAAAGATACATAATGTAATTATTTGATGGATGCAATATGTAAAATGATACAATTTTGTTCTTTTCCTAGTGCTACGACTTCTACTACAAGAGCTTTTCAGAGTTAATGAAATGCGTGTGAGTTGTGACATTCGAAAAAAACTCATTTAAGTTGTGAACTGTCACTATATCAAATAGTGCTTAAAATGGTAATTATTCTTTCGCCCTTAACCAACGATCTCAAGTTCGCAATCCTTAAGAATGGAATGTCTATAATAGAGATTCACTGAATCAGTAGCGGATCCAAAGCTTTAGCTACAAGTTTTCGAAAATCAATAGCTTTTACTTATATCTTGTATATGTAATAAAAAATTCATCAAATATATAAAAAGTTTCGATTATGAACTCAATTGCTATTATAAATTAATCATCATATCATACTATATTAAAAGTGAAAAGCCCCCAAGTCAAAAGTTGAATTACCATTTTAGCCTTTTTTAAAATAAAAATATAATTACCCTACTTATTTAAAAAATAATAATAATCAATATCTAAATAAAAATAAGGAAAAAAACATTATGAAGAATTGTGTATGTTAAAACGTTTCACATTATTAGTAATGAAAACTCTTATTGGTTAACTGTGGCCTTTTCATGAACTCATTTAAAATGAATAAAATTACGGTGGACGGTTGGATTTCTAACTTTTCAGATACAGACTTTTGTATATAAATTCCTTCTACCGTCTTTCACTTCTCACAAGAAAAAAATATATAATCTCTTTTATATATCAAACTTCAAATTGCTCGATGCTAAATTTCTGCCACTTCTGTTTGTGCTCTCAATCACTAGGGTCTAGAGATTTTGTTGGCAGCATCGATGGTAAAAAATTACTTGATAAAATGTATTTCTTGGCGTTGTCTATGATTGAATATATATAAGGGTGTGATTTCTTCTTTTTCTTTTGTTTTGTATATCCGTAATTTTGTAACTGTTTAGAATTATTTGCTACTTTTCATATGTGTTAAAGGAATGTAAATTTGAATTCTGGATTGTTCTTTTCTTGCATATGCTGGTTTAGTGGTAGATTACAATCATAATAACAGGTTCCTAATTTTATTTCTTTCATTGCTCTATTTATGCGATTAAAAGGAGAGACAAGTATGATCTAATTATGATTTGCAGAAGTGTTTTGTAACGAAAAAATACGATTGAATAGCTTCATCATTCATTAGTTTGAGCTCGCATTTTTTCTCCTTTAATTTCAGCAACTCATTGCACATTTATTATAAATTTTTTAACACAATTGCACTATTTGGTATGGGATATTAGTGCAATACACGTATCCGAGTATATCATATCATATTATTAAAAGTGAAAATTTCCAAAATAAAAAATTAGATTATTATTTTATCCCTACACTAAATCAAAATTAATGCAATTAATTAATTTAAATATTAAATAATAATCACATTATATTATACAAAATACCAAAAGTAAGAATATGTTGAGTCAAACGTAGAAAAACTCAAGTCACTCCTTAACTCTTTCAATCATCTGAAATATGTTATGATTAAAAAATTATAAATTACAACAAAGACGTTCAGAAATATGAATGATCAAAAGGCCCTCTTCCACAATTTAATGTGTTTAACTCAAAAATTTACAAAATTAAAGTGATCAACGTAACTAAAATATTTTCTTCATGGACTTAACTCTTAAGTCTTTTTGTCTTCTTGCAATTTGATCATATTATTAATTCTATACGTATGTGTGAAGGAGGTGAACACAAAATTACATGAATTGGTGAAAAGGCCAAGAGGAAGAAAGAACGAGTAAAGATTATGAAGTATAATGTCTGTAGCATTTCTCGTGAAGTTTTCTCATAGTATTTGGGTACAATTTTATAACTCAACACTTTTTTCAATAAAATATTGTATTATACTTTTCAGGATGAGTTGAAGAATGATATGTTCTCAATATTTTTTTAAAAAATAAACTTTAATAGGTATGTTTTACATTTAACTAATTTATGAAGAACAATAACTACGGGACAATTACTATGAGATGACATATGAGTGGAGTCAAATTATTTTTTTAATTGATTCTGCCATCAGTTAGTTAGTTTTTGATTTATTCTTGAACATATCTTCATGTTGGTTCTGTATGTCGTCTCCATGCTTTGTATTTTTGATTCAATTTGGAGTTTAAACATTATAGCCAAAGTTAAGTGCATGATTTTTGTGTTGTTATTTAATTAAATATTATGTTATCAATTTAGGTTATAAAATTTAGATCATTAGAGACTATATTATCTTAATTAGCTCACATATTTCTGGTTTAATTGATGACAAATGCACTATCCCCCTTTTATGAATTTATTTAATGAATAAAATGTAAATGTTAAAATTAAAATTGTTAATTTCAGCATTTCTTATTTTGTAACTGAACTTTTTAAATATAGTAAGAAACAAACGTGCAACGCACGTTCCCAGAAACTAGTTTTAAATTACTGTAGCACTCCATCAACTTTAAATTTTGGAACGCCTATAGCGGGCTCCTTACTGCAAGAATCTAGATTAGACGAGTCAATGGAATTTGGACACTGTAGGGTTAAACTATTAAAAAAAAATCTTTTCATAAAAAGACTAATATGCTGATCTGAGATATAGAGTAGGTAATAACTTCCTACAGCCATCAAAATTATGAACAATGTACGTGTACAATAACAATATATCCAATGTAATCCCATAAGTGGAGTATATGGAGGATGGTGTGTATGTAGTCTTAATCCTACATTGTGAATCCAATAGATCTTCTGCCCAAGTAAAACATAATAAAATAAAATTGTGTATGGAAAGGAAAATAAGAGCACAACAACATATAATACTATAACCGAAACAAAAAAAATAATAGGTAATAATAGAATTGGAAGACAAGATAGTATATATGAGTAATATTAACAACCCCCATAAAGGTAATTAGACATTGTTAAACTATCTACTAACCTTCTAGCCTAATCCCACGTGTATCTGCATAAAAAAATTTCAACTCTAGATCGTTGATTTTTGTGAGGTCTATCTTGATGAATTCCTTTGATGATTCATCTCCAAATTCTGCCTTTCCAATCAATTATCACAACTTGTATTAAACAAACCATGCTCTGAAACCCAATCATCACCAAAAGGATTATCATTAACAGTAGTAGAGATGACTTCATTGTCACAAGTAATTGCATTCTGAATAAAAGGATGATTAATTAGTCCATCCATAATATTCAATAATTCACCAGAAAAATCACAACCCAAAAAGTTGGTCACAAACTCTTTAGCCATCTTAGAAACAGTACTAGTTCCCATAAACTCTTCATTAGGATCACGACGACAAATCTCACATCGATAATTCTTAATATCTTCCACATACCAAGTCGGATCCCCAGTGAGCATCTTTACAACAACACACCCTACAGAGAGCATGTCGCAAATACGATCATCCTCATGAATTGTTACTTCTTCGGCTGATCCAAAATCAGCAATCTTTATTAACTTGTTAGTCGGAAAAACAAGTATGTTACTCAATTTTATGTCGGAATGAGAATACCCTTTGGTATGAACGTGACGAATACCCATTAAGAGCTGATACGCATAACGCGCTGCCTCTTGTTCCGGAATTTTTCCATTAAAAAGTATGTAATCTAGTAAAGTGCCACTAGGGGCGCATTCGAGCAAGAGATTATACGTCTTCTTACCGTATTCCACGCTCACATCTTCCCCGAAACATCGAACAATGTAAGGCGAACCTTTTAATTTGTTCAAGATTATTCCTTCTACTCGTAGTGCAAAGGACTCACGTACTCCAACTGGTGCGGATTTGACTGCTACAGTTTTTAAATAAATCTTGGCGGAAGAAGGCGTAGCCAAATGTACAGGGCAGTGAGATCCAACCCCAAGAACGTACTGTTTTTTCCAATGCATGTTGTAATATGACTTGTTTCAATTTACAATTTTGATTTTTGAATGAATGATATATGGAAGAAGCTTACGTATATATATATACTAGTTAGAGTTTAACCTTTTCCAACTCACAATGAGATACCTTTTCCTACATCTAATTGGATTCTACCTCCTTTTATTTTTTATATATATACTAGTAATAAAACCAAAAAAGAAAATAAAATACTAAGTGGCAACACCAACATTTACATACTTTATTCATTGATCACGATATTTATGACAAAATTGCCTGATTAGCAACGTATGCAAAGTTCTGATGTCTTCCCCAATTAATTTTTCTGCAACAAAATTTTGTTATTAATATGACTTATAATTAAATAATTTCATTAATTATATTTTTTAAATAAATTTAAGTTATATATTTATATAATTTTTTAAATGTAATTTGAAAATATTTCAATAACGACAGTCAAAACTCAAAACACTTTTGACATGATAGACATCTGTTAGGGTTTTCCCTGAATTTTTTACTTTAACTGAATTATACCATAAATGTGTTTTACTTCAAAAAGGTTTTCTTGGTGGAAAAAGTTTCCTTGTAGAAAAAGAACTCTTCCATAATTAGTTAATTCTTTCTTGGAGGAGAAGTTTTGGATTTCTATAAATAGAAGATCCTTCTTCTCATACCATAACACAATAACATTCACAATCTAGTCATCAAAAAAGTCTTGTTTAGGGGGAGATTTTCTCTCAGTAGTTTTTATGCTTTTTAATATTTGTTTTTCATATGTAGGCCAATTGGTCAAATCATATCGAATAATATATTTTTTTAGTATAGCTTTATGTGTCATCTGATTTATCGCATGATGATTTGCAATTAATAGCTTTCGCATGACGCCCTCTCGATTTCGATCCCAACAAGTGGTATCAGAGCCGGACGATTCAATGGGTTCGACGATCCAACGATTCAATGAGTTCAATGAGCCGATGATTGAACGAGGTTGAAGACAAGTTTAAGGCGGTTTCAAATCAAGTTGCAACCAATTTGATGATAATGAAGATTTTTTTCCAGATACTACATGTGGAGAAGGAGTTTCAAGTTTCAACCATATTTTCAACATACCTGCTGTTGCATCTTTAAAAATAGAAGCAAAATATCTTTAAGCCATTTTTAACCATAATATTTTAAATCTTATTTTTAACCATGACAAGCAGCAGTGATGAAGATGATGTGAATAAGAAGATGAAGATTAAATTTGCCAGAAAATTCAGGCCAATGGGAGATTTGTTAGGGTTTGCTCTGAATTTTCTACTTTAACTGAATTATATCATAAATGTGTTTTACTTCAAAAAGGTTTTCTTGATGGAAAAGGTTTCCTTGTAGGAAAAGAACTCTTCCATAATTAGTTAATTCTTTCTTGGAGGAGAAGTTTTGGACTTCTATAAATAGAAGATCCTTCTTCTCATACCATAACACAATAACATCCACAATGTAGTCATCAAAAGAGTCTTGTTTAGAGGGAGATTTTCTCTCGGTAGTTTTTATGCTTATTAATATTAGTTTTTCATACGTAGGCCAATTGGCCAAATCATATCAAATAATATGTTTTTAGTATAGCTTTATGTGTCATCTGATTTATCGCATGATGATTTGCAATTAATAGCTTTCGCATGACGCCCTCTCGATTTCGATCCCAAAAAATCAACACATTATAGAAATAATAAAAATCTCATAGTTCATAAATGTCGACCTAATTAACAACAATCCAATAGAGTCACACATTAATGTTGTAGTCTTTCGCCCCTATAAATGTTGCCGCGATATGATAACTTGCGAATCATTACTTATATTTCACTACTAGAAAACAGGAAATTAGCGACGGATAAAATTTCATAGCTAAACAACAAAAAACTCATGCTAATCCCATTTAACTACGAATTAGCGACGGATTATAAGAAATTTCAATTAGCTAAGGGCTTTTAGCGATGAATTAGCTAGGGATTATCGATAAATTCCGTAGCTAATTTCATGTTCTCTTGTAATTATTAATATGACCTCTAATTAAGTAATTTTATTAATTATTATATTTAAGTAAATTTAAATTAATATACTGAAATAATTATTTAAATATACTTTGAAAATATTTCAATAACGACAGTCAAAACTCAAAACACTTTAGATATGGTAGACATCGACATATTATACAAATTATGAAAATCACATATAGTTCACAAGTATCAATCCTAGTTAACAACAGTCCAAGAGAGTTACGCATTAATGTCGAAGTCTTGCGCTCCTATATTACGCAAATTTGATAACTTGTGACTCACTACTTATATTTATTATTAGTATGACCACTAATTAAGTAATTTTTTTAATTATTATGTTAAAAAAATTAAACTGCATATTTAAATAACTTTTTAAAAAATTTGAGAATATTTCAATAACAACAATCAAAACTTAAAACACTTTAGACATGATAGATGTCGATAAATTATAAAAATCATATAGTGCATAGGTGTCGACCCTATGTAATAGCAATTCAAGAGAGTCACACATTAATATTGTAGTCTTGCGCCCCTATGTTACACCAATTTGATAATTTATAAATCATTACTTATATTTGTTATTAATATGACCTGTAGTTAGGTAATTTTATCAATTATTATGTTTAAATTAATTTAAACTACATATTTTAAAAAATATTAAAATATAATTTAAAAATATTTCAATAACGACAGTCAAAACTCAAAACATTTTAGACATTGTATACATCGATACATTATAAAAAACATATACTATGTGTTGGCCCTAGTTAACAAAAATCCATGAGAGTCACACATTAATGTTGTTGTCTTGCGCCCTATATTATGACAATTTGATAACTTGTAAATCATTACTTATATTTGTTATTAATATAATGACCTCTAATTAAATAATTTTATTAATTATTATGTTTAAACAAAATTTAAACTACATATCTTAATAATATTTTAAGTATAATTTAAAAATATTTCAATAATGATAGTCAAAATTAAAAATACTTTAGACATAGTAGACATAGACACATTATAAAAATCATTAAAATTATATACTTATGTGTCGGCCCTAGTTAACAGCTCCCCAAGAGAGTCACACATTAATGTTGTAATCTTGCACCCCTATGTTACGCTGATTTGATAACTTTTGAATTATTACTTATATTTGTTATTAATATGACTTATAATTAAGTAATTTTATTAATTATTATATTTAAATAAATTTAAGCTATATATTTAAATAATCTTTTAAATATAATTTATAAAAGTTAGTATAAAAAAGATTTACAATCGTATACTATTACTTCCTCAGTCTCAAATTTATCGTGACGTTTTGCTTATCGAGAGTTAAATTATATGAATTTTGATCACAATTTAAAATAATTTTTTTTAATGAATTGATATGACAAAAATTACAATGTGTAGTATTTTTCGCATAATTTTTGAATATCTAAATTTTAATTATAAAATATTGAGTTGATCTAATAAATTTAATTTTGAAAAGTAGTTAAGTGTGAAGTCTCAATAATAATAATTTTATGTTTTAATTACTTTGATATGTGAAATTTGCTACCATTAATTTTTTTGATATTGATCGCGCATCACGCAAAGGTAGTCAAGCTTGTTATTAAGTCAAATGACGTATCAAGAACAAGCCACTATTAAGGAATATGTTTGTTAGATTCTATTTGTACTAATTTTGAAAAGAATTATTATTTTATATTCTTTAATAATTAGAACTGTGTTATTAAAAAAAGTAGAAAAATTATACTCACTGAAGAAAATTGGTGCCCACTAATTATCTCAGGAATAAGGTCCATAGCACAATTCCACTTAAAGCAGTAAGTAAAATAACACACAAGTTTTTACGTGAAAAACTCCCTAACTCCAGGAGAAAAAAAATTACGAACTCACCTTTATTCACAACTTCAAGTTTTATGATTACAACTCAATAATCAAAGGAACTAACTCTAGTACCTAAACTCAAACAATAAACTCTTATTCTTTCAAACTCTCTCAAACTCTCTCTCTGTCTCTCAAGAAGCCAAACCCACTTCTTGTTACAAGCCTCACAACACACATTCTATGTCCTATCAATCACGCAGGATTGAACTAAGAACAATTCTCTCTTTGTGTCTTCTTTTGAATAGCTTGCTTGAGATCTCTATTGCTTGAGAATACTCATTCTCAACTTTTTGCAATAGGTGATTGATTTTGTCTTAGTTCCAATGCTTTTATAGAAGTCTCAAGCTCTCCTCTTCTTGAAAGGAAAAGACAATCCTTTCCTTGTAGGAGTTGATCGCCACCTAGGAGTCCTCTCCTTGTTGGACTTGGACGTGACAGTCCTTTCTTCTCTCTTTGCACGTTTTGATCTCTCCTTCTTTGACGTGGATACTTCTTTTTACCAAAAATAGGTTTTGCCTCATTATCAAAACTTGTTTGACAATGATTCTTCAATTTTCCCCTTTTTGATGATGGCAAACTCTATCCTATTTTTGACAAAAAACAAGCAGCATTCAGATCAACACTTTAGCAGCTTCTTCTTCTTCTTCTTCTTCTTCTCTTTTTCAGCTCTTCCCCCTTTTGACATCATTAAAAAATAGTCTCCATAGGAGCAACTTAGCTTCTATATTCCCCCTGAATGGGTGGCCGCTTGAGGATCAGATCCTTGAGTGCTGTCCATGTTCATTTGTGATGTTGATATGAAGTCCTTAGGTCCTCGCAATGCTCTACTGTAATCCTGTGCCTCTTATTTTAATCATCATTATTCATTCTTCTCCCACTCTGCCCCCTCATCCCCTTTTTGAGGGAGGCTCTCATTCCTTTTAGGAATTACAGCTGGTTGATCAGCCCAAGGGCCAACCTGTTCTTTTCAAATGCTTCTCTTCCTAAAGCCTTAGTAAATATGTGTCACGACCCAACTACCGGACCGTGCGGGCACCTACTCTAATCCACCTAGATAGGAGAACCCTTACCACCCGAACCAACAGGCAAATGCGGAAAAGAAAATAAACCATTAAATAAGTCCCTTAATACATAAGAAATCCCTTTACAAATATTTGGAAAATCTTTATACAACAACTTTCAAAAATTACACAACCTTTAAAACTTGCGAAAATTTATTAACAATATAAACACCCTCCCCAGAACCTAGTCTAACCAGGTACAAGAGCTACTACAAGATTTATACAAGAAGGAAAAGATACAACTTCCGTCATGGAGTCGAAGGACAAAAGCTGTTGGAGATCCTCATCGCCGTGAACCTATGAAACATCACCAACCCTGCAACCAGACTATACCAAAAAGGTATAGCAAGAGTAGAGTCAGTACAACCACACGTACTGGTAGGCATCATTGGTCGACCCAAATCCACACGTACCCTCATATAGGAAAATAGGGAAAAACATGAAATAAATATTATAGCTCCCTCCTTCACCTTTAACCTTGACCCTGACATCTAGGACTTTCCAAGTCTCACTCCTAACTAGACTTCTCAAGGTCTCCTTGTCACCCAGACTTCCCAAGTCACCTTGACATGTAGACTTCCCAAGACACCTTTAACCTTTACCCCAGCAACTACCTTGACTAAATACCCAGACTAAATCCGGCCCACTTCCCAACTAAACCACTTATACCCAAGTATTACCTACCATTTTTCGGACTTTCCCGGACCTCTAGGATAGCTTTACCACCTGGTTATATTAACCAATAATCACACCCAGACTCTCAGCCTTCCTCTATATTTACCAACCACATGCAATTCACCTAACCACCCTTGACACTTTCAATGACCACCATGGAGCTACATCTAAATCCCTTCTTGGATCACATAACCCAGATCCTCCAAGGATCCCCCATCCACACCTAAGTGTTCAACAGACTACCCCGGTCTACACCAAGACCCATCCTTAGCTTATTAACCATGATAATTCACGACCGCCATTATTACACTTAATGACATTAATTTATGAGCACATAACCTTTTTTAAAATAGTCTGGACCCACCCGGATCTCCCTCACACATCTAGTGTTAACGTGATAAACCCGGTCTACCCCAAGACCAACTAATAATATAATATAGCAACCCGGCCTACACCAAGACCAACTCACAATATACTATAACAACTCGGCCTATATCAAGACTAACTAATAATATAATATAGCAACCCGGCCTACACCAAGACCAAACCCACAATATGCTATAACAACCCGGCCTACACCAAGACCAAACTAATAATATGCTATAACAACCCGGCCTACACCAAGATCAAACTAATAATATGCTATAACAACCCGACCTACACCAAGACCAAACTAATAATATGTTATAACAACCCGGTCTATATCAATACCAACTCAATAGATATAACAGGATTCCCGGTCACTCAAGGACCACCAACAATTATCACATTTTCAATAAAATAGCCCGATCCACTCACGGAACCAATAACAGTCAATGCAATGCAAAAAAATCAATACAATGCAACAATATCAATGCAATGATGCAGTAAAATAAACTCGTACCAGGCGTGGTACCCGAGCCAACAGTTAGAATTCTGTACCAGGCGTGGTACCCATGTCAACTATTTATTGTACCTGTACCAGGCGTGGTACCCGTGCCAATCATTTGTTATACCCATACCAGGCATGGTACCCGATCCAACCAAATGTTAACAATCCACAGTCAAATAATGAACAAACAACTTGTAAACCAACAAGCAACATACCATTCAATTCACAGACTGTAAAACAGGACCCTTAGACATTCTACACATTTCCTCTAGGCAATGCAATTCATACAAACACTTAGATAAGAGTACAAAATATACAACATTCACAGGAATCGTAAGCCATCACCTACCCTCCCTCACGGGTATATAACTTAGCCCCGACCTCCATTTGGAGTCCAAGGACACTCACCCTTTATTTACAAATAATGAACGATTCCCTTTTTAGCATAATTTAACAACCACATTGATTTCAGACTTGCATAAATAATAACAATGTGAATTACCACCCCTTAGCCCTTAGCAAAACCAACACTACTTATCATGCCCTTCGCATTCCCGAAACCTCACCTAGGAGTTTCCCATTTTTATACTCATTTAGTTATCCTTGCAATTCTTGATTCCCCAAACCTTCCTGACATTCCAGTCGCTAAGCCCTATCATCTTATCATACCAAGACAATATAAACAGCCCCAAACAATTATCAATAACCCACAATTCAATCCAACCGATTCCTAGAACATGCATAACCAACACCGAATCCACCATACTCCATTCCCGGAGGCCTAATCATGGATTCTCCTTTCCCACTATATAATAAGTACAGAATGTAAGAAGGTCTATCTACTCAATGAAAACCTAGCCTACCTGGGAGCCAAGCATCTCAAACCGTGCATTTCTGGCTCCGTGGAGGCATTTCTGCAGGCCCGAATTCGTGGTTTCGCGTCCTTTTTATCGAAATTCCTCCTCCCTATGGCTTCGAAGCCTTGGAGAAGCCTAGGAGAGTTTTTGGAATAACTCTCATCTGTTTTGGGGCTGAAGGGAAGAGAATGAAATTAAAAACCTATTTTCTAGGTTTTCTGGTCCCGTCGCTCTGCTATAGCGATCCCCGTTCTGCTATAGCGGTACCGCCATAGCGGAGTCAACCACTATGGCGGAGGTTGAACGTCTTGACTTCCGCTATAGCGGTAATTATTACGCTATAGCGGAGGTTGCCGTGACAGATCGATAGCATTTGTCACAGACAGAATGTCAAAAAATTCTTGAAAAGAGCCCTTTTTACAATGCACCTTGAATCCCCGATGTTTCGGAATAACCCCTTCGCATCAATCTTGATTCCGAGTGCTCTACTTACCCGAATTCGATTCCGAAAAGTCCTCCGGACTCCTTTATGTCTTAGCTACACAGAAAACTAGCTCAAATTGAGACATCAAACCCAATCCTTACCCAGATTGCCCTGGACTATACCTCGCTCTAATTCCGGCCGAGGCTAGCCTAGCCCAGAATTTTCAACTCCCAACCCAGAAGTATTCTAACCTAAAACTTGGCACAAAATGTTTACCCATAACAACGAACCCGGTTGTTACAATATATCTGAAATTTGTTCATTAGTTCCACAATGCACCATTTTAATCAGTCCTTTTTCAACACAATCTCTGAGGAAGTGATGCCTCACATCAATGTGCTTAGTTCTCTTGTGCTGGACAGGATTCTTGGCCATGTTAATTGCACTGGTGTTATCACAAAATATGGCAGTGCACCCAAGATTTATGCCATAATCACTAATCTGTTGCTTGATCCAGAGCAATTGAGAACAACAAGAAGCAACAACTACATATTCAGCCTTAGCAGTTGATAGTGCAACAGAGTTCTGCTTCTTTGTAGCCCAGGATACAAGACATGAGCCCAAAAAGTGTGCCATACCAGAGGTACTCTTTCTATCCACCAAGTAGCCAGCATAGTCAGCATCAGCATAGCCAATAAGATCAAAAGAGTCACCAGCAGGATACCACAACACCAACCCTTGAGTTCCTTTGAGGTACCTTAGGATTCTTTTCACTGCCTTTAGGTGAGACTCCTTGGGGAAATATTGGAACCTAGCACATAGCCCCACACTGAACACAATGTCAGGCCTTCTTGCAGTAAGGTACAACAAGGATCCTATCATTCCTCTATATTTTGTTTCAGCAATAACTACTCCAGCATTATCTTTGTCTAACTTTGTAGTGGTAGCAATAGGAGTGTTATTTGTCTTAGCCCCTTCCATCTCAAATTTCTTCAGAAGTTCTTTGACATACTTTTGTTGGTGAATGGAGGTCCCAGTCCTAGTTTGATGTATTTGTAGCCCCAAGAAAAATGTCAATTCACCCATCATGCTCATCTCAAACTCACTGCTCATCAAGGATGCAAATTCTTTGCTCAGCACATCATCAGTAGCTCCAAAGATTATGTCATTCACATATATTTGTACAATGAGGAGACTACTTCCTTGTATTTTGATAAATAAAGTATTATCTATTTTACCTCTCAAATAATCATGTCCCAATAGAAAAGAGGACAGTCGATCATACCATGCTCTTGGGGCTTGCTTTAGTCCATACAAGGCTTTGTCCAGTTTATAGATATGCTCAGGTAGCTCAAAGCTTTCAAATCCCGGGGGCTGTTTCACATATACTTCCTCCATTAGATATTCATTCAAGAATGCACTTTTCACATCTATCTGAAATAGTTTGAACTCCATATGAGAGGCAAAGGCAATCAACATCCTTATTGCTTCCATCCGGGCAACAGGTGCAAATGTTTCATCATATTCAATGCCTTCTTCTTGATTGTAGCCTTGTACCACCAGTCTGGCTTTATTTCTAGTTACTATTCCTTGATCATCCAGCTTGTTCCTGAACACCCATCTTTTCCCAATGATGGTTTTGTCAGCAGGTTTGGGAACCAAGTGCCATACTTTGCTTCTTTCAAATTGGTTTAGCTCTTCTTGCATTGCTATAATCCAATCAACATCTTGTAGGGCTTCTTTAATATTCTTAGGCTCTATTAGTGACAGGTAGGCTGAGTAAGCACCGAGATTCCTCACCCTGTTCCTAGTCTGCATGCCTAAATTCATAGGAGAAATAATATTTTCAATTGGGTGTGAGCTCTTGTGTTTTCAGTTTCTTCCAGCCATAGGTTGTGAGGGTCCTGGTGCATCTAAATGATAAGCTGGGTCTTCTTCTTAAGTGGTTCCCCCTGAGTCCTGCACCTCTTCTTGTTCTTCAGTAGGGGAATTATTTCTGAGATCCTCTTGATCATGCTCATCTTCAGATTCATCAACTAGTCCAATCCTGATGTCATCATTACATGACTTACTTTCACAATCTTGTTCATCAAAGATGACATGGATACTTTCTTCCACACAGCTTGTTCTTTTGTTGAATACTTTGTAGGCTTTACTTTGTGAGGAGTACCCTAAGAGTATGCCTTCATCACTTTTGGCATCAAACATTCCTAGAGCATCCTTCCCATTGTTGTGAACATAACATTTACAACCAAAAGGTCTCAAGTAAGTTAAATTTGGCTTTCTCCCTTTGGGCAGTTCGTAAGGTGTTTTGTCTAGCAATGACCTGATCATGCACCTATTTAGTAAGTAGCAAGCTGTGTTTACTGCCTTAGCCCAAAAACTCTTTGGGAGGCCACTGGTTATTAGCATAGTCCTGGCCATGTCTTCTAGAGATCTATTCTTCCTTTCAACCACTCTATTTTGCTGAGGAGTTCTTGGAGCAGAGAAATTATGATCAATTCCATTATCAACACAGAAGGTCAGGAAGTTTGAGTTCTCAAACTCAGTGCCATGATTTGACCTTATTCCTGACACATCAGTGCTCAGCTTCTTTTGTACCATTTTGACAAAGATTTGGAAAACTTCAAAAATTTCATCCTTAGAGCTCAAAAAGAGTGTCCAAGTGAACCTAGAGTAGTCATCCACTATCACAAATACATATCTCTTCCCCCCTCTATTGAGAACCCTCATAGGTCC
The DNA here is from genome assembly GCA_003996215.1 of Jaltomata sinuosa. Taxonomy (NCBI): domain Eukaryota; kingdom Viridiplantae; phylum Streptophyta; class Magnoliopsida; order Solanales; family Solanaceae; genus Jaltomata; species Jaltomata sinuosa. The sequence goes on from QJPP01001277.1 coordinate 160,941, forward strand.
ACATAGATCTATGTGTAGTTGAAGAGGTTTTGTAGTACTAACCATCCGTTTAGATTTAAAGGAGGATCTCACATGTTTTCCCTTGGCACATGCACCACACACAATGGATTCATCCAGTTTGTTCTTTGGTAGACCTAGTACCAGTCTTTTTGACACTAGTTTGTTGATTATTGAGAAGCTTGCATGTCCCATTCTTTTGTGCCATAACAGTAAACTACTGGATATGGAACTCAGGCAGGTCAGCTCATATTCTAGAGGGTCCATGATGCCAGCCTTGTACATATTCTTGTGTCTTCTTCCCTTTAGCACCAAGCTTCCATTTGTTACCTTTGTCACAGAACAGTCAAAAGTAGTAAGCAACACATTATTTCCTTTGTCGCACATTTGAGAGATGCTTAGTAGATTGTGTTTCAGTCCATGCACATAGTACATATTTTCTATTGCATGGGAGTCAAACCTCCCCACCTTTCCTATGCCAACAATATCACCAGTCTTTCCATTACCAAAGGTCATATTTCCTCCTTGAAAGTCTGAGAGAGAGAAAATTGTCTTTGCTTCCAGTCATATGTCTAGAGCAAGCACTGTCAAGATACTATGGCTTGTTTTTTCCTCTCTTCCCTTGTCTGGTCTCTTCTTGCTCAGTGTCATTGTCAGATTCTGAGCCTGCCATGAGGGCAAGGGTTGATTCTGCTAATTTTTCTTTTTCATAATCCCCCTTAGTGTCACTTATGGCTATTAGTGATAAATTGTAGGGACCCTCATCATCAGACTCATCATCGTTGTGGTCTCCCATGGCAGCTAGAGCCTTTTGAATAGCTATGTCAGCTTCTTGTGAGGTCATCCTCCTGTGGTATGGAAGTGTGAGGTCCTTGCTCTGATATTTGGGCTTTTCTGTGGGAGCCTTTTCATGTTCCATAGCCCACAGAGGGCAGAATCTAATAAAGTGATTAGGGCATTCACACTTGTGGCACAACTGAGCATCCTTTTCTTCAATTTGAGGGGACCTTTTCTGAAGGTTTTGTCCTTTGCTGAACATTCTTTGAAACCTCCTGGTAACCAAGGCTAGATTTTCTTCCTCAAAGTTAGCAACCTCAGTGGTCTTTAGAGAGATAGTCTTGTCCTTTTTGTTGGTTCCAATGTCCTTTCCTTGACTCTTTTTCAATTCATAGGTTGTTAAGTTTCCAATGAGTTCATCCATGTCTAAGTTATCTAGGTCTCTTGCTTCAGTGATTCCTTCAACTTTGCTTTTCCAGGATTCAGGCAATACACTAAGGAGCTTTCTAACAGTCTTTCCTGAAAGGATGTTCTCTCCTAGTGAGTAGATTTCATTGAGGATAGAAGTGAACCTTGTATGCATATCCTGGATGGTTTCTCCTTCTTTTATCCTAAAAAGTTCATACTGCCTGTTCAGGTTATCAATTTTGGCCTTTTTTACTGCAGTGGTACCTTCATGTGCCGTCTGTAGAGTGTACCAAATTTCCTTTGCATCTTGACAGGAGGATATCATGTATACTCATTAGGTCCAATACCACAAATCAAGATTTTTCTAGCTTTAGAATTGTTTTGAATGGCTATTTTGTCAGCAGCATTCCATTCTTTTCTGTCCTTGGGAACAAGTTCCTTTCCCTCAGCTGCCTTCATAGGGATAGTGGGGCCATCCAAAACAACACTCCATAAGTCAGCACTTTCTCCCATAAGATGGTCCATCATTCTATTTTTCCACCAGCCATAGTACTTACCATTGAATAGTGGTGGTCTTGTTTGAGAGGAGCCTTCCTGAGCAGTTGGAGGGGCAACCATTGGATCCTTTTCAGGTGTTAACCCTTGATGAAAAGACTCGCTCTGATACCAATTGAAGAAAGTTGGTGCCCACTAATTATCTCAGGAACCAGGTCTTTAGCACAATTCCACTTAAAGCAGTAAGAAAAATAACACACAAGTTTTTACGTGGAAAACTCCCTAACTCCAGGAGAAAAAAAACCACGAACTCACCTTTACTCACAACTTCAAGTTTTATGATTACAACTCAATAATTAAAGGAACTAACTCTAGTACCTAAACTCAAACAATAAACTCGTATTGTTTCAAACTCTCTTAAACTCTCTCAAACTCTCTCTCTGTCTCTCAAGAAGCCAAACCCACTTCTTGTTACAAGCCTCACAACACACTCTCTATGTCCTATCAATCACGTAGGATTGAACTAAGAACAGTTCTCTCTTTTTGTCTTCTTTTGAATAGCTTGCTTGAGATCTCTATTGCTTGAGAATACTCCTTCTCAGCTTTTTGCAATAGGTGATTGATTTCGTCTTAGTTCCAGTGCTTTTATAGAAGTCTCAAGCTCTCCTCTTCTTGAAAGGAAAAGACAATCCTTTCCTTGTAGGAGTTGGTCGCCGCCTAGGAGTCCTCTCCTTGTTGGACTTGGACGCGATAGTCCTTTCTTCTCTCTTTGCACATTTTGATCTCCCCTTCTTTGACGTGGATACTTCTTTTTATAGTTAATTTCCATAAATATCTTTTTACCAAAAATAGGTTTTGCCTCATTATCAAAACTTGTTTGACAAGGATTCTTCACTCACCCTACTCTATTGCATCTTTTCTGATGTAGATTTCGGCACCAGATTCCGGCGCGGTCCTTGACTCGTTCAAGGTGTAGTTGATTTGGATACGTGGTGAGCTCTTTGCATATGGAGTCTTGGACCGTTTCCTTCTTTTTGATTCTGTCTTTTAATCTTGGACAGTGATGTATTAGACTCGATATTTTCTACTCTTTTATCCCAGAAAGCTCTTGTACACATGACTCGGAGTCGTGGGATAGATTGTGTATCCTTCTTTTTATCATATATTTGAAGTGTTTGAAGAGTTTTGAGATTTTCGTGTTAAAATCTCTTATTTTCCGCTTTTACTTGAATCTTTGTTGTATTTGAGAATTGACTTATCTACCTAGGTGGGGTCGAGGTGAGGGTCATCACAATCCCCAATTTTCGATCATGACAATTTAAAGGAATTTTGTCATTAATCATCTATAATTTCAAGTAATCGCATGTCTATAAAACATAGAATTAGTAACATGAAAAACAAAGCAAGCGGCCAATTGCAAAAAGTAAAAGAAGAATTAGTGACCTGAAAAATAAGACAAGTATAGCAAAAGGTAAAAGCGGTCAGATTGTGTTAAAACTCTTTACATTGTCAACATATATAAGTTAAACTCTTGAATTTATCCATCAGATTAAAGTTCTATATCTTTTATGCTTTAAAAACTCAAAATGTGCCTAATGAGATTTCAAGAGGGACGTTGGGGTGGTGGTGGTGGGGAACGATACTGTACCGATATTGAAAATTTAGTCCAAAACGGAAATATTGAATTATTAGGAGGTATATATTTAGGTAAAATAAAATTATAACATGATGATGCATCACAGGGTTGATGTACATTTCATCATATCAAATTTATTGTTTATTGTGATTTGGTTCTTTCTCTCCTTTTGTGTTCAATTTTTGCTCCAAACCTTCTTAGGGAAGCTAGGGTGTGGAACACAATATTTTTCAGTTTTCTTTTTATGTTTGATTGATTAAAATATTTTAAAAATATTTAAATTTCTCTAGAAAAATAAGTACCTTAAAATGAGGAGAAATCACTTCTATAATAAAAGTAACAACAACAACAACAACAACAACATATCTAATGTATTCCCACACAGTAAGGTTCGGAGAGGGAAGAATGTATGCAGTCCATACCTCTACCTCAGAAGTGACTTCTATAATAAAAGTAGGGAAAACAAATTTCATAAATGACATTCAAGTAGATTTATTATCTCCTCTCCATCAACCTAATCCCCCCAACCCCTCAACCCTTGATCATCTCATCCTTGCCACCCTTGAACCCCCATTCCGCATCACATATCATCCCATAATATTTTGCTAAATTACATATAATTTTTTTGGAATCATATTTTTTTCCTTGCGTACCAAGCATTAAAATATTAATAAGAAACTCACTTTTTTTAAAGAAACAATTTTGATGCAAAATATTTTCCTTTATACCAACCACACCCTAAATGGCTACTTATTACAACGCTAGAAATGCTTTCAATTACATACAAAATGGAGGATCTAGAGTGGTATATGGGGGTTCGCTGAACCCAATATTTTTTGTTCAAAATTTGTACATCAAATAAAATATTTATAAATATTTAACCATGAAATTAATTATATTATTATATATTAATTTAATGTTATTATAAAAACTCATAAAATTTAAATTCTGAAAAACTCCAAGTTTGTCACTCTAGGTATTTCAGAGTAATTACTTCTTTCTAGCCTCATTAATATTTTAAGAGACCAAGATTATTCAGTAGTAATAACGTGGGCTATCCATATTTTAGCTTTATAATTGGAAAATAGCCGATGTTATGAAGTTTTAAATTCACTAGATGAAATTTCATAATATTTTAGAGTTTCACGCGCACAATTTAAAACTCAATAACAATGGCTATATATTTGATTGCGGGGACGATTGAAAATAAGTACTTGTGAAATTATCCGACTAGTACACACTGTTTGGCAAATAAATGATGCTTTGGATGCTCTATCTTATTGGTTTAATAGTTTGTCAATTATGGATTTGTATTTCTAGGATTCAAATTGAAAAAACATATAGCTAATTTGTTAGCTCATATACGAACTCGGTAGGATTTTGGTCTTTTACCTTTTTATGTTAATTAATAAATATTCACTTTGGACCAACCCATTTTTAATTAACTTGCGCAACAACCTTCAAACTTCGGCTCCTGCTTAGTTTCTTATTGGATTAATCTGAAATTTGAACTTAGTACTTTTAATATCTTGATCTTTGGTTAGAAATTTACAGAGCATTTTTTAGTCCTATAGCTCCAAATTTTGAACTGTGAACAATAGTTACAATTTTTTGTGATTTTCTTCCAATCTTCTATGTATGATTGTTATTCTTGTTGCTATTATTGCTCAGTGTTTGGCAATGATGTTGTAGTCATTTTATAGAATTTCTTTGACTCTCTCATTGATATAGTGGAGCTTTGATTCGGTAGTTTTTTACTCCTCTTTGAAGAGGTTTTTCTACGTTAAATCTTGGTCTCTTGCATTTGATTTATTTGTCCTGACATATTAATCTTGTTGGTTATTATATTGTTTTCTGAACCTATTTAAGCTTGTGTTTAAAATTTCCTCTTAATTCAAATAGATTGAGAAAATTTAAACTTGAATATTTTTCCGCTGCTATCTGCTTGTCGTGCACTTTGTAGTGCTTATTTTTCCCCCAATAAAGTGGTATAAGAGTTTGTGGTTATCATTATTGTTGATTGTAGTGCACTTTGTAGTGCTTGTTTTTTCCAATAAAATGGTATCGGAGCTTGTGGCTATCATTATTGTTGATTGTCTATTTGAATAATGGAGGCAAATATGAGTACGATGGTGTGTTTAAATTACAGTAATTATCATATTTAGAAAAGCAGGATGAAAGATATTTTATTTGTGAAGAAAATGTATTGACATGTGTTTGCTTCTAACAAAACTCGAGTCTATGAATGGTGTGTGAATTTGAGCACTTACAGGTTTGTAGATATATCATACAATGGGCGAAGATAATGTGCGTAATCATATTGTGAATGATATACATGCTAGAAGTTTATGGGATAAACTCGAGACATTTTATGCTTTGAAGACTGGCAATAACAAATTGTCTCTATTTAAACTATTGATGAATATTATATATAAAGAGGAAAATTCAATTTCTGATCATATAAATAATTTTCAGAATGTCCTTGACCAGATGTCTAGAATGGGTGTAAAATTAGATGAAGAAATACAGAGACCTTGACTTCTTAATACTCTGTCAGACTCTTGGAACACTTTTTAGATTTGTTTGACTAATTTTGCATATAGTGATGTTGTAATTGTGGAATATGCAAAGACTGATGTCTTAAATCAAGAGATGAGAAAAAGATGTCTGGCCTTATTTTCATAACTTCACATTTGATGTTTTGGTTACTGAAGACAAGGGAGAAACAAGTTCAAAAGTCAGAACGATAGAGATAAAAGTAGAAGCAAGTCAAGGTTTCTTACATGTGACCATTGTAACAAGAAAGGGCATATCAAGAAATATTGTTACAAGTTTAAGAGAGAAATGAGACCACAAAAGAAAAATGGCGATAATAAAAATGGTACGATAAAGTCTTTTCAAGTCTCAAGCCATTTATCGGCTAAAATCTCACTTCAGGTGTCACAATATCAAAATCATCATAATAATTATATTACTTCAACCCAATATTTTGCGCAACCAATAACATGTTTTACACAATAAACTCCCACCGAAGCAAAGTTCAAGAAAAAGTTAGTCATAATCTACCTCAAAGTAGAATCGAAAGACGCTAATGATCACACCACAACCTTCCCCTTCCGAATGGCCACGGAATGCTCCTAATCTATCAAAAATGGATTTTGTAAGTGAATATAGGTCCATCAATATTTATATCATCAAAAAAGCTCGGGTTAATTACAGGTCAAAAATTCAACCCTCAAAATCTGACGTTGAAACTGAAATTTTCTTTAAAAATTATTTTACCCATAAGATAAGGACTTCAGATATAAAATTTCGTTAAAAACAAAACACCAATTGACCCTTAATTCATTAAAAATCAATTGTAGGATCTTGGGGTGGAAATCTATTGATTTTAAATCTCCAAAGACTAATTTAAGCCCAAAATCAAGGATAAAATAGCGAGGAATTACCAAATTAGTAATTAGAAACTTACCCCTTCTTAATAACGAAGAAAATGCACCAAACCCAATCCGAGCTCTAGAAGTCCAAAAATAGAGGAATGAAGTGACACATCGCTGGGATCTCTGAGTTAGGTTGTTGTAATAGGCTTAGTGCAATCGCGCACCATCAGCGCCGAATGTAGAGCCATTGATGAGAGGCTAAAATTTACGCTTTTATACAATCATTCGCCTCTCATTTGTTCTATTTTTAGTATCGTCTTGAGCTTAATTGTTATGAATTACACTTGTGTTTTATGTTTTTTTGTGTAGTGTCTTGAAGTATTTGAAGTTTAAACAAGAAGGAAAAGAGCACCAAATAAACAAAAGGAACCAAGGAAGAAGCGACGTTGCAAAGCATCGAAAAAGGAGGAAAAAATAGCCAAGAAAAGAAGGCCTTGTGCCACTAGCCACAAATGGGCAAAAAAGCCGATTTTACTTAATCTCTGAAGCCCACCTGCAGTGTGCCTTGATCCACTGGACAAAAGCACGACAGAAAACCGATTTTACAAGATCTCTGGTTTTTTTTCCTTGCACCACTGCTCCGCTTTTGGGCAGTGTCGCGAGTAAGGGTTAATCCTAACCCGATTTGGATTAATTTTCTTAGTCCTAAGGGTTCCTAAACTCTACAAATACCCCCTCCCACATTTTTTTTATAAATAACAATTGACTTGGGGAATACAAAACCTACAATAAAGCTCAAGAACAAGGTCTAGTTTTATTTCTTTTTATTTTTATTTTTAATTCTTTTCTTGTAAACTCATGAAATCTCTTCTTCCAAAGAGATTCATGAGTAGATAAACCTTTAGTATCTATGGTTGTGTATAAAGACATGAAGGTTGTTGTTTAGTTATCATATTGTTTTGTTTGATTTCTATCTATTGAGTTATTTATCTTTGTTTGTGCTTAATTGTTTCTTAACTTGATCACCTAGCAAACACTATCTATGGTGCATAAATTAAACTAGGAATAGGGTATTTACGTACGCAATAACAGAAGACAGGGCTTGGTTGTGAACTCCATAGAGAAGGGAGAACAATTTTCTAATGAGGATATGAATATACCCGTTAGCCTTACCTAGTTGATACAAAAGAGAAATCATATGCGCTTTACTATCGACCAATGGCCATAGGAATATAGGAGTTAGGGATAGTCGAGGAGACGTATAGTTGTTGGCAAAATGCTTAACATGGTTAAAATCAAACCGCAACTAGTAACTTAGGGAATCAACTAAGCATAAGGTTTGAAAATTCAACTGGATTGTCGAAATACCAAAACCCTGGATCTTTTCTCAATTATGAATTACAACACAACAAAATCACTACTTGTTTACATAATTGCTTTTATTTACATTCAGCCACCAAGAAATCACTCTCTATTATTGGTTACCAATTGAATATCTCGTATAAGGATTCAAACTAGTTAATTAATTCATCAAATCCCTTGGGTATGATATTTAAACTCACATCCTATATTACTTGTACGACCACGTACACTTGCGTATGTGAAAAGATGCAACAAATTTTTGGTGCCATTGTCGGGGATTTGATTTGAAATTGATACTACATTGGAGTTTTGTTGAACTATTCAGATTTCACTTTTGTTTGTTGTTTTTGTTTCTTTCAGGTCACCGGTTAGTTTATGCTAAGCATCCGGAGTCAAGGAAATCCCTTGATTCCCATTTATCACGAGCTTGAACGTACTCTCAGAGGTCTGAGAGTTATGGGTGACTGCGTAAATGATCCAAATGAGCTGAATAATGCATAAAATAGGGTTGCAGTCTAGCCTGCTGCTCCACCACATATCCTGGTGTCAAATTTTGAGGCCAAATTAGTAGAATGCCTTTAAAGCTATAGTAAGGCCGACTATCACTGGGAATTTTGAGCTTAGAGAAGGTATGGTGTGACTGGTACAGAGCAATTGCTAGTATGAGGTTAAATCATATCAAGACCCACACAATCACCTTCATGAGTTCGTCGAGTTGAGTGATAACTTTCATTACCAAACCATATTTGACGAATATATCAGATTGACCTTATTTCCATTTTCACTGATCGGAGAAGAAAATTAGTGGTTGCAGAGTGAGCCCGCAGGGATATCTTGTCAGACAGGTTCCTCAACAGGTTTTTCTCATCTAGAAGCAAAAGAGCTTAGAGGCAGAAATTTAGGGCTTGTATAGAAAGACAATGAATCCCTACCACATGCTTGGAAATGATACAAGGGGTATTTGAGAGATTATTCGCATCACCAGCATCCCAATTAAATCATTGGGCATAATTTCATTGAAGAGTTGAGGCCAAACTCGAAATCTCTTCTAGATGCTACAACTTAAGGGAAAATTTTGTCCAAGAGCTCTGATGAGATTGAGGCTCTACTCAACCTAATGTCTATAGGAAATAGATTTTACACAAAGCCTAGAAGAGTTTTCATATCTACTCAGAAAATGCCAGGCAAGCTAGAGCTTGATAAGGTGTCAGTCATCTGGACTGATATCAGTCAATTGTGTACATCAATGAAGCAGAAGTTGATAGATCAAAGTATGGCTCAGGTGCAACAGGTACAACAAGTTTAGGCAGCTGCATTATTTTATGAAAAGTGTGGTGAGAACCATGCTTATTCAGGTTGTCCTTTGAATCCTGAATCCATCTACTATGTGGGACAACAGAATTATAAAAATCACCCACACTTCTCTTGGGGTAAAAATCAGCAAGGCCAGAGACAACAGTATGCACGACAGGGGTAACAGGTGAGTAGTTCTTTGGAGGAAACTCTGAAGCAGTTTATGACTCAACAACAACAAGTTTAGCAAGCACAAGCACAAGTTAGTGTTGAGACCAAGAAGGCTATCACAGAATTGCATATTCAATGGGGAAACTTGCCACCATACTTTATGATGGGCCTCAAAGTACCCTTCCTAGCGATACAGAGGCACCTAAGAAGGTTATGGCTATCACCTTGAGAAATAGGCGAGAGTTTCAAGAAGAAGAGATTCCAAGGAGAAAGGTAATTAACTATGACAATATTAAGCGCCACCTCCATTCCCTTGAACATTGATTATTGCACCACCGCCAGCACCAGAACCTGAGCCAGAGTTAGAGAGTGCACGAGAAAAGATAGTTGAAGAAGAGATTGTTGAGCAGCCTGAGATGGTAAGAGAGAGACCTCCACCACTATTCCCCTAAAAGTTCCATAAAATCAAGGAAGATGCTAACTATAAAATGTTCCTTGATATCTTCAAGCAGCTTCACATTAACATTCCTTTGATTAATGCTTTGATGGGCATGACAAAGTATGCTAAGTACTTAAGAGATATGGTGGTTGGAAAGAGAAGGCTGAGAGAGTTTGAGACAGTTGCACTCACTAAGGAGTTTAGTTCAAGGGTATTGAGCAAACTCCCTCAAAAACTCAAAAACCTTGGGAGTTTCACCCTCCCGATACAAATTGGTGGAGATGAAGTTGGGCATGCATTGTATGATCATGGGGAGAGTATTAACTTAATGCCTCTATCTGTTTTTAAGACACTAAGCTTGGGAGAGCCACGCCCCACCACTATTTATCTCCAGCTAGTAGACCGGTCTCGTGTATATCTAGAGGGCAAATTGAGGATGTGCTCATAAAGGTGGGTAAGTTTTTCATTCCTACTGACTTTATTATTTTGGATTATGAAGCAGATGAGCAAGTATCGATTATCTTGGGACCTCATTCCTTGCAACTGGTGGAGCATTGATAGATGTGAGGAAGGGAGAATTGAAGATAGAGAGTTCATGATGAGGAGGTGATGTTCAATATATATAAGTCACTATCCACTCTTCCAAACTATAGAGATTTATGCATGATCATAGAGGTGGTCAAAAATAAGTGTGGGGTGAAAGAGTGTGCGCATGAAGAGTTGAAAATTTGAAGATTGCTACCAAATTATCTGAGAAGAAGAAAGAGGAATTGCTCAAAGTTCTACAGAAGCATGAACATTTGTTTAAATGGTCCAATAGTGACCCAGAAAGGGATATTAAGAATAAGAGAAAAGTGAATGAATAAAGTGATCCTCAAAGAATGAAGAAAAGGCGAAAGCTTTATCATAGAGGGAGGAAGAGATTAAGAGAAATTTGTTGATTTGAGACATGCGTCGTGCCCCGATGTTAAATTTGGCGCTGATTGGGAGGAAACCCAATTTTGTAATAGTTTAGCCTTTTATTTTATAGTATTACTTCTTGCTTTTATTTTTGGTTTTGTGCAGGTTTGGGAAAGCTTGAGTACCCAAATTTGGAAGCTAAGGAGCATGGTTTAAGCTTAACTGTGGGGTTATTCTCCCCTTTGATTAAGATTGAAGAAAGCATGCTGCTAGTTAGGTCCTAAAGGGCCCCAGGAAGTATTTCTAACCTGATTTTTATCTTATTTACTGCTTATGGGATAAAACATGATTTTAAGTGTGGAGGTGAGATATCTTCTGATATTTGTTAACGATGAAGTATGTCATAGGTTGTTGAGTTTTTTTAGTTAGATAAAAAAATTGAAAAAGTCTAAAAACACATAAAGATTTTTCTTTATTCTTTAGTTAGGTTAATTTTAGCTTTTAGTTTTATTTAGAGGTATACTTCATCCACCCCTTGTTTTTCTTTTCGGTTTTTTTCCAAGGTGAAGACCTTTGAATCGATTATCCTTTTTTTATTTAGGAGTAGTTTTTACTTTTAGGTAGAATGACTCTTCCCAACGATGGATGGTTAACGACTGTCTTGAGGAAAAAGTTAGTCACTGCGATTTAGAGAGTCTTTAGGATCAATTGAATGCTACGTGCTCTAGTTAGGTGCTGTAATTGACTGAATGATGCAAGTTGGTTTTGAAATTGAACGCGTGTTGTGAAAAAATGAATGACTCCCTTTGATACACCTAGGCTCTTTTACTTGACTCTTATATGTTTTTTTAGCTTAAATATGAATTCTTGTTATTTGCTTAATTAAGAGTCTGTATCGATCCATCTTGAGTTGAATATGTGCCAGGTATGTTAGGATTTTGTGATATTTTATGCTTTCATATTGATGTCTAGAACTTGCCCGGTGTGTTTGCAAAACGAAATGAAGAATGTTAAGTTTATGAGATGATATAGGTGTTTCTTTGATTAGACAATTTTTATCCTTTGCTTTACCTACCCCAAAAGTGATCCTAGTTATCCCCATTGAGCCTTTAGCCTATATTTTGCTAGTCACATCTAAAGCTTAATCCTTTTATTTCAATTGATCGTGAATATAATCCAAAACTATTAAGAGCTTTAATTGAAAAATAAGAGTTGGAGGGAGTAAGAAAGAAAAAAAGGGAAGTAGTTTAGGATGGAAGCCTGTAGAAAAGTCTAGGGATGCAAGAAAGAATAAATTCATATATTTTAGTAGGGAGTAGAAAAAAAAAAGAAAAAAAGTGTTTGATAATTGAGTACTCCTTACTAGTGTTGTGTGAACTTGCTTAAAGAGATGGGAAAACAAAGAAATCTATGGGCGAGAAGAGTACAAGAAAGAAGTTTGTTGATTGAGGAAGGTGATTAATGAAAAATGTGTGATGTATTAAAGCTTTTAAGGAAGATAGTAAGTATTTTAGCCAAAATAATTTCAACCCATTCCTTAGTCTACATTACAACCCGGAAAGTCCTACTTGATCTTAGATGTGATATTCTTATATTAATGAAGAAATACACTAAGGGAAAGCTTATGGTTCATCGTATGTTGCATGTGAACTTCTTTCTGAGAGTGAGCGCAATTCTATTTTTATACCCATTCATGTGATAAATTATATTTTTGTGAGTGAGTATGGGTAACTCTCTTGTGGTGAGGGCACATGGTTGATGAAAGATAGGTGAAATACTTTATCTCTTGATTGGATGACTTATGAGTATTTTCTAATATCGTAGAGTCAACTCTTGAGGGTAGGAGGTCTTGGAGATGTTGTTTATGAGTTTTGAATGATTGAATCATGTTTTGTTAAGCGCTTGTCATCAGTAGTCGTTATAGTCTTATCTTGAGTACACTTATTCAATTGGTGTAGGTTGTAGTAGAGTTTAGGTCATGAGTGTATAGCTTACTCGAGGACGATCAAGGATTTAAGTGTGGGGTGTTGATGAGAGGCTAAAAGTTATGCTTTATACGATCATTTTCCTCTCATTTGTTCTCTTTAAATGTTATGAATTATACTTGTGTTTTGTATTTTGTTTATTTAGGAATGTCTTGAGGTATTTGGAATTTAAACAAGAGGAAAAGGAGCACCAAGTAACCAAAAGGAACTAAGGAAGAAGCGACATCGCAAAGCGTCAAAAAAAGGAGCAAAAATAGCCAAGGAAAGAAGGGCATGTGCCACTAGCCAAAAGCGGGGAAGAAAGCATATTTTACTTAGTCTCCGAAGCCCACCTACAGTGTGCCTTGAGCCAATGGACAAAAGCGGGACAAAAAGCAGATTTTACAAGCTCGTTGAAATTTTTTTATTCCTTGCGCCACTGCTCTGCTTTTGGGCAGTGGCACGAGCGAAGGTTAATCCTAACCCAATTTGTATTGGTTTTCTTTGTTCTAAGGGTTCCTAAACAATATATATACCCCCTCCCATGTGTTTATAAACTAAAACTGATTTGGGGAAGGCAAAACCTATGACAAGCTCAAGAAAAAGGTCTAGTTTTATCACTTTATTTTATGTTTAATTATTTTCTTGTAAACTCATGAAATCTCTTCCTCCAAAGAGATTCATGAGTAGATAAACCATTACTATCTAGGGTTGGTTAAAGACAAGAAGGTTGTTATTTAATTATCATATTGTTTGGTTTAATTTTCATCTATTGAGTTATTTATCTTCACTTGTGCTTAATTGTTTGTTAACTTGATCACCTAGAAAACACTATCTATAGTGCATAAATTAGACTAGAAATAGGGTGTTTACATACTCAATAAGAGAAGGCAGGGATTGGTTGTGAACTCTAGGATTAGGGCTTCAAATATCTCTAAGACGACTTTCAGGACCCGATATGGTCATTATGAGTTTCTTGTAATATCATTTGGGTTGACCAATGCCCCGACGATATTTATGGAGTTGATAAATAGAGTATTTTAGCTTTATCTTAATTTCTTTGTGATTTTGTTCATTGATGATATATCTTAGTGTATTCCAAGAGTGAGGAAAAACATGTGAATCATTTGAGGATTGTGCTTCAAAGACTGAGAGATGAGAAGTTATATGCTAAGTTCTTGAAGTGTGAGTTTTGGCTTAGTTCTGTGGAATTCTTGGGGCATGTTGTGTCCAAGGACAATATTATTGTCAATCTGGCCAAGGTTGGGGCGATTTGAGATTGGTCCAGGCCTACTTCACCTACAGAGATTCAGAGTTTTATCGGGTTAGCTAGATACTACAGACAGTTCATGCAAGGTTTCTCTTCTATTGAAGCTCCTTTGACCAAATTGACTTAGAAGAATATTTCTTTTCAGTGGTCTGATGAGTGTGGGGAGACCTTCTAAAAGCTCAAGGCTTTATTGACTTCAACACCTATCTTGACCTTACCTTTGGAAGGTGAAAATTTTACCGTATATTGTGATGCTTCGAGAGTTGGACTTGGTGGTATTCTGATGTAGAAGAGAAAAGTGATAGCCTATGCTTCGAGGAAATTAATGACCCATGAGAAGAACTACCCCACTCATAATTTGGAGTTGGCAGTGGTAGTGTTTGTTTTGAAGTTTTGATGGCATTACTGATATGGAGTTCATTGTAAGGTGTTCATCAATCATTGCAGCCTTCAGTACATATTCAACCAGAAGGATCTGAATTTGAGACAGTGCAAGTGGTTGGAGTTTTTGAAGGACTATGACATGACTATTCTCTATCACCCAGGAAAGGCCAATGTAGTGGCAGATGCTTTGAGTAGGAAGGAGGTGAGTATGGGTAGTCTTACTTTGTGGGTGGCAGAGGAACGACCATTTGCATGGATGTCCAGAATTTGGCCAATAGCTTCATGTGACTTGATATTTATGAGCCTGGTATGGTTCTTGCTTGTGTTGATGCACGATCCTAAGTTCACTGTTTAGAGTTGACTTCACTCAACATCCGTTGATAACGACCTCTGTTCGAAAATCTAATGATTCCATCAGATCCAAAATGCATTTTATGATCGATTTGCACTATTAGTTTTGGTTTATGTCTATGGGGTTCCGGATGACTTTTGGGTGTTAAAAACAAGTTTTGGTAATAAATGAAATTTCTAGTATCTGGTGCGAACGAGATTGCACACTTGGAGCGCAATTACGCTGAAGGAAAATTTTGGTTAGCGCGATAGCGCTGAAGGACTTGGCCACCTGGAGCGCGATAGCGCCCTTTTAGCATTATATCACTAGCATGATAATGCCAATCTATGTGGTTGCCTTGAGCATGTTCGCACTAAATGAGCGCGATACAGCTAAGCGTGCTACAACAGTTAAATCAAATTTTTCCCCTTCCACGTTGTGTTACTTCATTCCTCCATTGTTAGACCTCTACAGATTCATTTTGGGTAAGTTTTGGTGTATTTTCTTCGTCTTAGAGAAGGTTCAGTTTCCAGAGCTTAGATGTATGATTTCCTCACTAATTTTACCTCATATTTTGGGCTAATTTAAGAATAAAGGCTTGAAAGTGAAGGGTTTCACCCCAAAGTTCTTCAATCAAAATTTTCCTATTTAAGAGTCAAATATTGCTCCATTTTCAACAAAGTTTCATATTCAAATCTTGGTTTTTGGTAGCTGAATCGCACTTTAGGAATCACAACTACTGGCTAGAGGTCTGGAGGTACTAGAGCTCAACATCTCATCGACGTTTGAGCTTTTGTGTTGCAAAAGAAAGTTTTTTAGAGGAGTACAGAAGGTTGAAAGATGAAGGAGGAAGGGAACTCACTCTGGAAGCCGGCGTCGACACCATAGATCAAGGCAGAGACTGTTGATCGCCACTTTCCTAAGTCCTCATTTTATAAAGACATTGGCAAGGGTTTTACAGAGCTTTTAGATTTTTTTTCACTACTCTACACCTTTTTCCTTTTCAGATTTTGATTGTTATTTGGGCCGATTACACTTTTGTTGAAATTATTTTTCTTTCCAGTAAATAAATAAAATTGGCCCATCTGGGTCCAATTTTTTTTTTAAATCTTGATTTTCAACTTGGAAATTGGGTGGGGTGGGGTAGGTAAAGTTAAGAAATGATATTTAATGATTTTAAAAATATCGGAGAAGAAAATAACTTGTATATTAACCTCCGTAGGATCTGTACATTGCTTATATATACACAAGACAATTATTTACAAGAGAAATAAAGTTATAACTATTTACACTTTTAGATCCCTAAACTCTTTAGTAGCTACATATTTAACACTCCCCCTCAAGCTGGAGTAAATATATTATGTATACAAAGCTTGTTAGAAATATAATTGACTCGAGGACTTCTAAGAGCTTTAGTAAAAATGTCTGCTAACTGGTCATTGAACTAACGAATGTAGTCACAATGTCTTGAGTTTGCAACTTCTCTCGAACAAAATGACAATCAACCTCAATGTGTTTAGTCCTATCATGAAACACTGGGTTTGATGCGATATGTAAAGCTTCTTCATTATCACAATGTAATTTCATAGGAAGAGGCTGCCATAGTCCTATTTCCTCAAGAAATTACTTCAACCACAACAACTCACATATAGTTACAGCCATAGCCCTATATTTTGCTTCAACACTTGATCGAGCAACAACATTTTGTTTCTTAATCTTCCAGGAGATAAAGTTTCCTCCAAACAGAACACAATAACTCGTGATAGATCTCCTATCTGATGTGGAACCAGCCCAATCAGCATCAGTGTAACCAATCATTTTAGTATAACCTCTGTCCTGATATAATAGTCCTCTTCTATGGGCATTCTTCAGATACTTTAAAATTTGAATAACCGCATTCCAGTGAACCTCTGTCAGTGAGTCTAAAAACTGACTTACAACACTTACAGGAAAGGACATAAATGGTCTAGTAACTGTATGATAGTTAAGCTTACCAACCAGCCATCGATATCTTCCAGCATCTGAAAAAGGCTTCCCTTCTCCTGGTACTAACTTGACGTTAGGATCCATTGGAGTGTCAACCGCTTTACACTCAAGCAACTCAGCTTCCTATAAGATTTCTAGTACATACTTTGTTTGTGATATATAAATTACTCTTTCAGACTGAGCAACCTCAATTTCGAGAAAGTATTTTAAAGAACCCAAATCTTTGGTCTGAAAATGTGAATTCAAATGGGACTTCAATTGAGTAATACCAACAACATCATCTCCTGTGATGATAATATCATCAACATATACGACTAGAAGGATATATTTTCCATCATACTATCTATGGAACACTATGATTATTGTAGCCGTATAAAGGTTGAAGAGGTTAAGGTTGCGATTCGTAAGATGCGAAGGGGTAGGGCGACGGGGCCAGATGAGATTCCCGTTGATTTTTGGAAAAGCTCTGGTGAGACAGGTGTGAAGTGGCTAACCGAGTTGTTTGATGGTATTTTTAGAACGGCAAAGATGCCTGAAGCTTGGAGATGGAGCACGATGATTCCTTTGTACAAGAACAAGGGCGATATTCAGAGTTGCAACAACTATAGGGGTATCAAATTGCTAAGCCACACTATGAAGGTCTGGGAGAGGGTGGTGGAGTTGAGGTTGAGACAGATCGTGCCTATTTCAGAGAACCAGTTCGGCTTTATGCCAGGACGCTCGACTACAGAAGCTATTCATCTCCTTAGAAGACTGGTGGAGCAGTACAGGGAAAGGAAGAAGGACTTGCACATGGTGTTCATCGATCTAGAAAAGGCGTATGATAAAGTCCCTAGGGAGGTCCTTTGGAGGTGCTTGGAGGCTCGAGGTGTACCCGTGGCGTACACCAGATCAATTAAGGACATGTATGAGGGGGCCAAGACTCGTGTTAGAACTGTGGGAGGAGATTCGGAGCACTTTCCCGTGTTAATGGGGTTGCACCAGGGATCGACCCTTAGCCCGTTTTTATTTGCCTTGGTAATGGATGTATTGACGCGGCAAATACAAGGTGAGGTGCCATGGTGCATGTTATTTGCGGATGATGTAGTTTTGGTGGACGAGACTCGCGGATGAGTTAATGCTAAGTTGGAGGTTTGGAGACAGACCCTCGAGTCGAAGGGGTTTAGGTTGAGCAGGACCAAGACTGAATATATGGAGTGCAAGTTCAGTGAGGCGACTCAGGAGGATGACGTAGAAGTTAAGCTGGATACACAGGTCATCCAAAAGAAAGGGAGTTTCAAGTATCTTGGGTCTATTATCCAAGGAAATGGAGAGATTGATGAGGATGTCACCCATCGTATTGGTGTTGGGTGGATGAAATGGAGGCTCGCATCTGGAGTCTTGTGCGATAAGAAGGTGCCTACTAAACTTAAAGGCAAATTTTACAGAGTGGTGGTCCGACCAGCTTTGTTGTATGGAGTTGAGTGTTGGCCAGTAAAGAACTCCCATATTCAAAAGATGAAGGTGGCGGAGATGAGGATGTTGCGATGGATGTGCGGGTTTACTAGGAGAGATAGGATTAGGAATGAGGATATCCGAGATAAGGTGGGTGTGGCGTCAGTGGAAGATAAGATGCGGGAAGAGAGGTTGAGATGGTTCGTCCATGTGAGGAGGAGAGGCACGGATGCTCCAGTGCGGAGGTGTGAGAGGTTGGCTATGGATGGTTTCAGGAGAGGACGAGGTAGACCGAAAAAGTATTGGGGAGAGGTAATTCGACAGGACTTGGCGCAGTTGCAGCTTACCGAGAACATGACCCTAGATAGGAAGGTGTGGAGGACGCGGATTAGAGTAGAAGAGTAGTAGGTAGAAGTGGGTGTAGGCTAGTAGGTAGGAGTGTTTTTCCTTATTGTCCCGACTAGTAAACGTAGTGTTACGCTTATAGTTTCTGGTTCTTGGATTCCTCGTGGTAGTATTTTGTGGCAGTGCTCTGTTTCTGTCTGCTTGTCTGTTGTTTGTTACTACATATTACTTCCATATCGTCTCTTGTAGTTTTATCTTGTTTTTTATCCTGTATCATTGTTACGTCCTTTTTAGCCTATTTTTAGACTGTTTTGTCTTGAGCCGGGGGTCTATCGGAAACAGCCTCTCTACCTCACCTCTGAGGTAGTGGTATGGTCTGCGTACACTCTACCCTCCCCAGACCCCACGCTGTGGGAATACACTGGGTATGTTGTTGTTGTTGTTGTTGTACTATCTATGGAACACCAAATGATCTGATTGATACTCCTTATGAGACCAAAGTAAATAACAACAGAACTGAAACGACTAAACCATGCTTGAGAAGATTGTTTGAGACCATATAAAGCTTTGCGGAGTTTACATACCAAGCCAAAGTACTCCTCCCGAGCAACAAACCCGGTTGGTTGCTCCATGTAAACTTCTTCCTCCAAATCACCATGTAAAAAGGCATTCTTGATGTCTAACTGGTTAAGTGGCCAGTGATGAATTACAGCAAGTGATAAAAATAGGTGAACAGAAGCAATCTTGGATACAGGAGAGAAAGTATCCCCATAGTCCAAACCAGGAACGTGTGTGTAACCCTTAACATTAAGATGAGCTTTTAATCGATCGACCTTACCATTAGGGGACACCTTTATCGTATACACCTATTTACAACAGATTGTGGTCTTACCAGGTGGTAAAGATATAAGCTCCCAAGTACCATTAATATGGAGTACAAATATCTCATCTCATCTTCCATTGCTGCCCACCAACCCGAGTGTGAGAGTGCTTCTATAACAGACCTACGAACACAGGCAGAATCCAAAGAAGATAGAAATTCACAATAGGGTGCAGATAATCGATTATAATTAAGGAAATTACAAATAGAATTAGAGGATTGACTATACAAGGAATAAGCAGTAGAGAGAGTACCTTTCCATTGGGAAATAGACAAATCTAGCTCAGGAAAAGGAGGCAGTGGTCGATCCGAAGATGAGGGTACAACTGGAACAGGAAGGAGTCAACAAGTCTCTCAGGAGAAGTCTCTCAGGAGAAGTCTCATATGCTGCCTCAACTGGTTCTAGCTGAGCACATTTATTCCTACGTTGATAAGTAATCAACTCCTTTAGTTCACTGGGTGGGGAAAAAATGGGAACTCACGAGGAATAAGTGATGGAGCACTAACATATAGAGAAGAAAGTGGTAACGACTCAGAGACCGACTTAGAGAGATCACATGACTCCAATAAAAAAGAGTGGATTCAAAAAAGGTAACATCATCAAGGACAAAATATCTACGTTATTCTAGAGAGTAACACTTGTACCCCTTTTGTGTTTGAGAATACCTCAAAAACACACATTTTATGGAACGTGGGGAAAGTTTTGATGAACCTGGGAGAAACTGGTGCACAGAGCAAAGGCAACCAAAGATACGTGGAGGCAAGGTGTAAATAGCATCACGAGGGAAAAGAACTGAAAAGGAATTTGACCATGAAGAACACTAGAAGGCATCCTATTATAAGGTAACATGCAACAAGAATTGCATCTCCCCAAAAATGGTTTGGCACATTCATATGTATCAATAAAGTCCGTGCCATTTCAACTAGGTGTCTATTTCTGCATTCTACAATCCCATTTTGTTGTGGAGTATATGCACAAGAAGATTGATGGATCATGCCTCGAGAATATATATACGATTGAAAAAAAGCTGAAAAGTATTCTTTTGCATTATCAGTTCGAATTGTGCGAACAGGAACTCAAAATTGTGTTTGAATCTCAGTAGTAAAATTCACAAAAGTAGGATATAACTCAGAATGATTTTTCAATAAATAAACCCATGTCATTCTTTAATAATCATCAATAAAAGTTACAAAATAACGATAACCTTGACTTGAAACAACTGGAAAGGGACCCCAAATATCAGAATGAACTAAAACAAATAGAGCACTAGCTCGCTTATTGACTCTGCTTGAAAACTGGACTCTAGTATGTTTACCAAGCTGACTGGACTGACACTCTAATTGACTAACATCAGAAAAACTCAGAACCATCAATTTCAAACTGGCTAGAGAGGGATGACCAAAACGACAATGGATTTGTTATGGAGAAGCAATAACAGTACATGCGGTTGGATTCTTAAAAAACACTAGAACAGCTAGACGGTAAAGACCACGATACTCATGACTCATTCCAATTATTCCCCCTGTCTTCAAATCCTGAATAAGAACAGAATCAGAAGTAAAAATCATAGTACAATCAAGGTCCTTTGTTAATTTTCTAATGGAGATTAAATTATATGAAAATTTAGAGAGATATAGAACAGAGGACAAGGACAAAGATGCAGTGGGTTTTGCAGTTCCAAGACTATGCACAAGAGTGGTAGAACCATTAGCCAAAGTGACAGAAGGTAAAGTGCTATGGGTATGAAAGTTAGTTAATAATATTTAGTTACCTGACATGTGGTCAGATGCACCTGAATCAAGTACCCATAGGCTCAATGAAGAAGATCTAGCGAGACATGCCACATGCTGACGAGATTGTGCGAGGGAAGCAACAAATTGAGATATTTGTTGGTCTTCCTGATGTTGCAGAAAATGGATGTACTGAGCATACTCATCTGGTGAAAGAACTACAGAAGAGTTTTTCTACCGAACATCACATGATATGGTGCCACCATCCGACTTGTAACACTCTAGAAATCCTAAGCCTAGGACTAGCCCAAAAAACTTAAAATTCCAAAATGTCCAAGCCAGACCAGGAACCATGAACCAGTTCCACGAGTCGTGGAATAGTCCATGAACCGTGGTTCCAATCCATGGAACCAGTCCTGCAGACAGACCCTAAGAACCCAAACCACGAACTAAGTCCATGGACTGTGAACATGACCATGGGTCGTGGAGTGGGCTAGTGGAACTCAGACCTGAGGATCACCAAACCCCTTAGGAACCACGAGTAGGTCCAATGAGTTGTGGATGGTTCCATGAGCCGTGAACCTGGCTTGTGGTTATCAGACCCACAGCCAAGAAAAGGGCCCAGGAACCACGACAAGGTTCCACGAGTCGTGGAAGTTTCCACGGACTATGGAACCTGTTCGTGGAACCTAGTCATGAATATTTCCAGTAGTTATTAATTTAATTAGTCAGGGGTATTTTAGACTTTTCCTTTCTATTTTGGCTCCGACTTTAAATAGTATTAGGCTTATTTTATTAAGTCTAATCCTCCAAAACAAAGTCAGATTCTCTAAATTCAATCTCATGTCAGAAAAGAGCGTTCTTCTCCAAACTTTTAAACCTAGGGCTTTCTCCTCAAAGCCTCAACTTCAGATTTCTTGCAGGGATTGTCATCCACCAGGTATGTGGGTATTCATTAAGGGTTTAGTTCGCCCTTACGCCCAAAATTCTCAGGCTTTGCAGTAATTGTTGTGGTTTCGAAACTAGGGTCCTTACCCCTTTTTAGTAGATTATTACAGAAATCCATCTTCTTGGTTTATACGTGATTTTCATCCTGTTTTAATGAAGTATATATTGCTTATATTGAACTGCATGGATTTTTACAAGGCTTTGAGAAATCTAGAACGTAGCCCTAATTTGTAGTATTTTCTCATGTATTAGCTTGCTACAAGATTGAGCCTAGACTACTAGTTTTGAGTTAAAAACAAGAACTCAGTCAGTTTTCAGGTTACTGCAGTATTTTAGAAAAATAATAATTTCAGGTTAGCTTAGTTCTATTTCAGAAACTTAGGACTTCAGTTTTTAAAGAGCTAGTGAAATTCAGTTTGGAAGTAGTACTTAGCACCAAGTTTGACCGGGGTTCAGCGTACCCTTAAGGTCCCAGAACTACGTACGAACGTAGGTTTATGTCTCCTCTGTTGGGCATCAGATTTAGTGATCATGCCACAGTCATGCCTTTATACCTGGGAAAGGTATATTAGGTCCTCTCGATGGGGAGTATACATGGAACTCCACGCTTAGCTCACATGGTTTATGTCGGTTAATAGGCTCTCCCACAATATTAGTTTAGTAAAGTACCTCAGGCCCTCAGCTTATACTTGTTATCACACTTTTAGTATGTCTTCAGATTACTCTTGCATTTCAGATCTTTTATGCATGTCCATATTTTGTGCCTGTGTACTATAGTATAGTTTAGTTTTATGGCTTTCAGTATTTTACCATGTTTAGATATTCAATCAGCTTTGCATATCCCTCATGCTCAGTACATCTAAAGTACTAACGCATACTCTATATGCTGCATCTTATCATGATGCAGGTTCAGGTTCTCAGCTTCAGCCTCTTGATTAGCTCGCCCAGTACCATATCAACGACAAACAGTGGTGAATCCTCATCATCGGAGGACATATCTCTTACATGCTTTTTGAGTTAGGAAGTTTGTCTGTGCTTTCAGTATTTGGAGTTAGCTGGGGGCTTGTCCCAGCAACTCGTCAGTATTAGAGGCTTTCAGACATAGAGTTAGACTTCAGCTCTTGTAGTAACTTGATTTTTATACAAACTATTATTTCAGATATCTTTAGAATCATTATTCTTTTCAGTTATGATTTATTCAGATATGCTTCCGTTTGTTTAGAATTATATTTAGTATGCTTATGATATGCCAGTTTTAGGGTTAGCTTGGGGTTACTTGTGACCCTAGGTCCCGTGTTACATCTAGGGGCTAGCCTCGGGGCGTGACAAACTTTGTATCAGAGCATCAGGTTCAAGATTCCTAGGGTATCTTAAAACCGCACTAAGTACATTTTCTTTCATGGGTGTGAAGCGCGCCACTTTTATGAGGGAGATGCTATGAGGTGTTTTAAGAAAAAAATCACTTCTTTCATTATTCGTATCGTGCGATGAAATTTAGTTTAGTTTTTCCTCTCTAATCCATTTGTTATGCATTTCAGTTCATACCTCCTTGTAAAGCTAAGCAAACAATGCTAACGCTAATCCTCCAGTCCCAGACCATGAGGTTACAAATGTAGAGTTCCGTCATGCGATCCAACTTTTAGCTCAGACCATAGCCAGTTAGGCTAATCAGCAGGCCCCAGTTCCTGCAAATCTAAATGGTGGGTCAGCTGCAGCCTGGGTTCGAGATTTTGTTCGCATGAATCCGCCATAGTTTCTAGGGTCAAAGGTTGGTGAGGACCCACAAAATTTCATTGATGAGATCAAGAAGATTCTTGAGGTGATGCAGGTGACTGGTCCTAATAGTGTTGAGTTAGCATCTTATCAACTCAAGGATGTGGCTCACATCTGGTTCACACAGTTGAAAGACAACAGGGGTAAGAATGCAACTCCTGTTACATGGGATTGTTTTACTGGAGCTTTTCTGGAAAGGTTCTTCCCGAGGGAATTGAGAGAGGCTAGGGCCCAAGAGTTTATGAATCTAAGGCAGGGATCGATGTAAGTCTAAGAATATGGGTTGAAGTTCACTCAGCTTTCCAGGTATGCCCCACATATGGTGGAAGATCCGAGGGCACAAATGGACAAGTTCTTGTATGGGTATCCAATTTGGTGAAGACAGAGTGCAGGAAGCTATGCTATTAGGGGATATGGATATCTCTAGACTAATGACCCATGCACAGCAGGTTGAGGAGGATAAGCTTAAGGAGATGGCTAAGGATAATAAAAAGTCTAGGACAGGCTACTATGAATATTCTTAGGTGAGGCCGGGTGGTGGAAGTCGCTCACAGTTCTAGTAGAGGATGGCGGCCCCAGCACCTTTATCAGCTAGTGCTCTATTTCCCAGGCCCCGACAGGATCAGAAAAAGCAAGCACCAGGATATAAATCTTAGGGCAGTATTTTAGGTAATCGTACTTTTCTAGCCTGCCCCAAGTGTGGTAAAAATCATCCTGGTGAGTGTTTGGCTGGCAAAGAGGGGTGTTTTGGGTGTGGCCAGCTCGGCCATAGATTGAAGGAATACCGTTCTGCCAGGCAAGGATAGAGGGGTAACAGAGATCAGTCTACCACTTCAGTGGCTCCAGCAGGTCGCACAGCTCAGTAGAGTACCACTTCCGGCAAAGGTGGCAGTCAACGTCAGAACCATCTCTATGCCATGTCTTCACGCTAGGATCAGGAGAGTTCACCAGATGTAGTAACTGGTATATTATCAGTCTTTTCTCTTGATGTTTATGGCTTGTTAGACCCAAGGGATTCTCTATCGTTTGTAACCCCATATGTTGCATGTAAATTTGGAGTCAGCCCTGAAAAACTCTTAGAACCCATCCTAGTCTCTACTCTAGTTGGTGAGTCAGTCCTAGCTAAGAGTGTGTATAGAGATTGCCCAGTTTCAGTCCTTCATAAAGTCACCTCAGCAGATTTAGTAGAGTTAGATATGACCGACTTTGATGTCATTCTTGGCATGGATTGGCTATATGCTTGTTATGCCTCGATCAACTACCGAACCAGAGTTGTGAAATTTTAGTTTCCAAATGAGCCCGTCTTAGAGTGGTAGGGTAATCCTCCTTCATCAAAAAGTCATTTAATATCTTACCTCAAAGCTAGGAAGATGATCTCAAAGGGTTACATCTACCATATAGTTCAGGTTAAGGATTCTGAGTCCGAGACCCCACCTTTCCAGTCAGTTCCAGTAGTTAATGAATTTCTAAAGGTATTTCCTGAAGATCTGCCTGGAGTCCCTCCTGAGCGGGAGATCGACTTTGGGATAGACCTTCTTATAAATATGCAACCCATATCTATTCCTTCTTATAGAATGGCTCCAGCTGAGCTTAAGGAGTTGAAGGAACAACTTAAGGACCTCCTAGATAAAGGTTTCATCAGACCTAGCATCTCTCCATGGGGTGCCCCAGTTCTCTTCGTGCATAAAAGGATGGTTCCCTCAGAATGTACATAGACTACCGTCAATTGAACAAAGTCACAATCAAGAATAAGTATCCCATTCCCAGGATTGATGACTTATTCGACCAGCTTCAGAGTGCCAACTACTTTTCCAAAATTAATCTCAGATACGGTTATTATCAGCTCAGGGTTAGAGAATATGACATTCCGAAGATAGCCTTCAGAACTCGGTATGGTCACTACGAATTTATGGTTATGTCTTTTGGACTAACGAATACTCCTGCAGCTTTTATGGAATTGATGAACAGGGTGTTCAAGCAGTATTTGGACATCTTCATTATTGTATTCATAGATGATATTCTAGTCTACTCGCGGAGTGAGGGGGAGCATGCTAATCATTTGAAGGTGGTGCTACAAACTCTCAAGGATCGACAATTATTCACCAAATTCAGTAAGTGTGACTTTTGGTTGCAGTCAGTCGCCTTTATAGGTCATATAGTGTCTAAGGAGGGTATTCGAGTGGATTCTCAGAAGATAGAGGCTGTAAAAAAATTGGCCTAGAACCACCTCTCCGACAGACATTAGGAGCTTTTTAGGTTTGGCTGGTTACTATAGGAGATTTATGGAAGTGTTTCCGTCCATAGCTTCTCCATTGACTAGGCTAAATCAGAAGAAGGTCAAGTTCCAGTGGTCAGATGAGTGTGAGAAAAACTTCCAAGAGTTGAAAACTAGGTTGACCACATCCCCAGTTTTGACTCTACCAGAGGGTTCAGATGATTTCATAGTATATTGTGATGCGTCCAGAGTTAGCCTGGGTTGTGTTTTGATGCAGCATAGTAAAGTTATTGTATACGCCTCCAAAAAACTTTAGACTCATGAGAAGAACTACCCGACTCATGATCTTGAGTTAGCAGCAGTGGTCTTTGCCTTGAAAATTTGGAGACACTACTTGTATGGTGTCCATGTAGATGTGTTTACTGACCACAAGAGCCTTCAATATGTGTTCACTCAGAAAGAACTGAATCTTCGATAGAGAAGGCGGCTAGAGCTTTTCAAGGACTATGACATGAGCATGCTTTACCATCCGGGTAAGGACAATGTAGTAGCTGATGCACTTAGCAGGTTTTTCATGGGTAGTGTGTAACAAGTTGATGAAGGAAAGAAAGAATTAGCCAAGGATGTTCACAGGCTTTCTCGGTTAGGGGTTTGCCTCACGGATTTATCAGAAGGTGGTGTCATTGTTCAGAATGGGCCAGAGTCTTCATTGGTAGTCGAGGTGAAGGAAAAGCAAGACAGTGATCCCATCTTACTTCAGCTAAAAGGTGTTGTCCAGCAGCAGAGAGTAGAGGTTTTCTTCCAAGGGGGAGATGGTGTACTTTGTTTCCAGGGTCGGCTATGTATTCCTAATGTAGGTGACTTGAGGCAACACATTTTGACAGAGGCTCATAGCTCAAAATATTCCATCCATCTTGGTGCCACCTAGATGTATCGTGACTTACATGAAGTCTATTAGTAGAATGGTATGAAGAGGGACATTACTGATTTTATGGCTAAGTGTCCCAACTGTTAGCAAGTGAAGGTAGAACATCAGCGATCGGGTGGTATGACTCAGGAGATGGACATTCCTACTTGGAAGTGGGAGGTGATAAATATGGACTTCATTACAGGCTTACCTCGTACTCGCAGACAGTAGGATTCTATCTGGGTGATTGTAGACAGGGTGACTAAGTCAGCCCACTTCTTAGCTGTCAAGACTATCGATTCAGCAGAGGACTATGCCAAACTCTACATCCGGGAGATAGTCAGATTACATGGAGTTCCCTTATCCATCATCTCAGATAGGGGTACTCAGTTTACATCTCAGTTTTGGAGATTATTTCAGAAGGGTCTTGGTACTCAGGTTAATCTTAGTACAACTTTTCAGCCACAGACAAATGGTCAGGCAGAGCGTACTATTCAGACCTTAGATGACATGTTGAGATCTTACGTAATTGACTTTAAAGGTAATTGGGATGATCACTTGCCTCTTATAGAGTTTTCCTATAAGAACAGTTTTCACTCTAGCATTCATATGGCCCCATATGAGGCACTATACGGGCGGAGGTGTAGATCACCTATAGGCTGGTTTGAGGTAGTAAAACAGCCTTGATAGGGCCAGATTAAGTCTATGAGACTATGGATAAGGTTCAACTTATTAGAGAAAGGTTGAAGGCAGCTCAAAGTCATCAAAAATCTTATGCAGATGTGAGGAGAAGGGTGCTAGAGTTCAAGGTTGATGATTGGGTTTTACTAAAAGTGTCACCCATGAAGGGTGTGATGAGATTCAGTAAGAAGGGGAATATTAGTCCTCGATGTCTAAGGAGAGTCGGAAAGGTGGCCTATGAGTTAAAGTTGACCACGGACTTAGCATCAGTGCACCCAGTCTTCCATGTATCCTTGTTACAGATATGCATTAGTGATCCAACTTTAATTGTGCCCTTAGAGAGCGTGGGTGTGAAGGACAGTCTCTCTTATGAAGAGGTCCTAGTTCAGATCCTTGATCGTCAGATTCGAAGGCTGAGAAATAAGAAAGTCGCTTCAATAAAAGTTTTTTGGAGGAACCAATCAGTGGAGGGAGCTACTTGGGAAGCAGAGGCAGCCATGATGACCAAGTACCCCCACCTTTTTCCTTCTGACCCAACTTCAGCTTGAGGTAACAGTTCCTCTTCAGTTTCTCAGCCTTATCATGCATCTCAATCTTAGTGTTAGGTTTTCCCAGCTATTCCTACATTTTCAGGATGTTCTTATGTCCTTAGAACTCAATTCAGTCAGATATCAGTTTCTAGTACTCAGTTGGTAGAGATTGCAGCTTCTTCCCTCCAAACTCAGCTTGTTGTAGCCTTCATTCGAGGATGAATGATCCCAAGGAGGAGATATTGTAACACCCTAGAAATCCAAAGCCTAGGACTAGCCTAGAAAACTTAAAATTCCAAACTATCCAAGCCAGAACAGGAACCACGGACCGGTTCCACGGGTCGTGGAACAGTCCACGGACCGTGGTTCCAATTCGTGGAACCAGTAATGCAGACAGCCCCTCAGAACCCAAACTATGAACCAAGTCCACGGACAGTGAACAGGACCACAGGTCGTGGAGTGGGCTCGTGGAACTCAGACCTGAGGGTCACCAAACCCCTCAGGAACCACCAGAATGTCCCATGAGCCGTGGATGGTTCAACGAGCCATGAACATTGTTCGTGGTTACCAGACCCGTAGCCAAGAAAAGGGCCCAGGAACCATGACAAGGTTCCACAAGTCATGGAAGTTTCCACGGACCGTGGAACCTGGCCGCGAATTTTTCCAGCAATTTTTAATTTAATTACTCAGGGGTATTTTAGACCTTTTCTTTTTATTTTAGCTCCGACTATAAATAGTCTTAGGCTTATTTTATTAAGTCTAATCCTCCAAAACAAAGTCAGATTCTCTAAATTCAATCTCAAGTCAGAAAAGATCGTTCTTCTCCAAACTTCCAAACCTAGAGCTTTCTCCTCCAAGCTTCAACTTCAGATTTCTTGCATGGATTGTCATCCACCAGGTATGTGGGTATTCAGTAAGGGTTTAGTTCACCTTTACGCCCAAAATTCTCAGGCTTTGCAGTAATTGTTTTGGTTTCGAAACTAGGGTTCTTACCCCTTTTTAGTAGATTGTTACAGAAATCCATCTTCTTAGTTTATACTTGATTTTCATCCTATTTTAATGAAGTATATATTGCTTATATTGAATTGCATGGATTTTTACAAGGTTTTGAGAAATCTAGAACGTAGCCCTAATTTGAAGTATTTTCTCATGTATTAGCTTGCTACAAGATTGAGCCTAGACTACTAGTTTTGAGTTAAAAACAAGAATTCAGTCAGTTTTCAGGTTACTACAGTATTTAAGAAAAATAATAATTTCAGGTTAGCTTAGTTATGTTTCAGAAACTCAGGAGTACAGTTTTTTAAGAGCTAATGAAATTCAGTTTGGGAGTAGTACTTAGCACCAAGTTGGACCGGAGTTCAGCGTACCCTTAAGGTCCCAGAACTATGTGCCAACATAGGTTTGTTAGTCCCCCTCTGTTAAGCATCAGATTTAGTGATCACACCACAGTCATGCCTTTATACCCTGGCAAGGTATATTGGGTCCTCTCGATGGGGCGTATACATCGGACTCCACGCTTAGCTCACGTGGTTTATGTCGGTTAATAAGCTCTCCCACAGTATTAGTTTAGTAAAGTACCTCATGACCTCAACTTATACTTGTTATCACACTTTTAGTATGTCTTTAGATTACTCTTGCATATCAGCTCTTTTATGCATGACCATGTTTTGGGCCTGTGTACTATAGTATAGTTCAATTTTACATCTTCAGTATTTTAGCATGTTTAGATATTCAGTCAGCTTTGCATGTCCCTTATGATCAGTACATCCAAAGTACTGACGCATACTCTATATGTTGCATCTTATCATGATGCAGGTTCAGGTTCTCAGCTTCAGCCTCATGATTAGCTCGCCCAGTGCCATATCAGTGACAGACAGTGGTGAGTTCTCATCATCTGAGGACATATCTTTTACATGTTTTTTGAGTTAGTCAGTTTGTCTGTGCTTTCAGTATTTGGAGTTAGCCGGGGGCTTATCCCAGCAGCTCGTCAGTATTAGAGGCTTTCAGACATAGAGTCAGACTTCAGCTCTTGTAGTAACTTGATTTTCAGACAAACTATTATTTTAGATATCTTTAGAATCATTATTCCTTTCAGTTATGATTTATTCAGCTATGCTTCCATTTGTTTAGAATTATATTCAGTATGCTTGTGATATGCCAGTTTCAGGGTTAACTTGGGGTTACTTGTGACCCTAGGTCCCGTGTTACGTCTAGGGGCTAGCCTCAGGGCCTGACATGACTGAACAGGAAACTATGTTTGACCAACATAATCAACATTTAGAGGAAATCTATGCAACGAATATCACTTATCCTTAGTGTGTTCACGTCTGCCATAATAATCATAGGTTAAAGGATTTCTCCAACCATCCTTACCTTTACCGCCTTTAAAGCCACGATTACCCTTGCGATCATGGTAATTTGCTTTTGACGAACTAAAGTTAGTTGTGAATGATGTCTTTTCCTCATGTGTCACACTTGTTGGAGTCACAAAAGAATTTTCTGCTCGAATTACATGAGCAAACACATCTTTCAATGGAGGAATTGATTCTCCACTAAGAATCTGAGATCGAACAGATTCATAATCCACCCCAAGACTTTGCAAACATATGACTACTTTTATCTTATCATGTTGCTCTAATTGTGTCTTCAAGTCAGTAGAGTAGGGCATCATTTCATCAAACTCATTAAATAGGGCCTATAACCATGCCAAATGTGACTGCATATTATTATCAGATAAATTAATCTAAAACAAATTAGACAAAATATCATAAACTCTTGTAATGTCTTGAGTGTACATCCATCTCCTGAACATGAGTCCACGCTTCCTTACATGTACGATAAGGATGAAACACTGCTATCAAAGGTGGTTCAATTGATTGCCATAACAGAGTACACAAATAGGCATCAGTTTGAACCCAAGATGATTTCTTAGAGTCATCAACCTCTGATGCATCCTTTGTGAGATGTTCTAGATGTCCTTGGGCCAGAAACCACATCTCAACTGCTGCTCTTCAGTCAGCAAAATTATTTCCATTAAGCTTAATAGTGGAAATCACAGGATTCCCATAGATTAGGGAAACAGTTTTAGTTCCAGACATAACTTGATTTTCTGACATCTGCCAAAGGAATAAGTAGACCAACAAAGTAGATCTCACAAAACAAAGCAAGAAACCTAGCAACAAAAACTTTATAGAGGAAAGAAGAACACACAAAATAGATGACAAAGATCAAGACAAATCAGAGAGAACCAAAGGGGAAGAACAATTACTGGCAAGAACAGACAGTCACAATTGCCAGAGACCCCAAACCGTACTATAATACCATGAAAATATTGGAGAAGAAAATAACTTGTATATTAACCTCCATAGGATCTGTACATCACTTATATATACACAAGGAAGTTATTTACAAGAGAAATAAAGCTATAACTATTTACACTTAGATCTTTAAACTCTTTACTAGCTACATATTTAACAGATTTCAAAGTTAATTTTAACTCTATTTTTGATGAAAATTCATATTTGAACTCCTTAAGTTATGGGTAATGTGATTTTAAATAAAATTTTAGTTTTGTCCTTGGAGGAATGGAGTTGACTTTTAAATTGACATTTTAGACTCGGAATAAAAGTGTAGCAATAGGAGTATCCATAGACTGGTATTTATGCGTAGAACTTGTTCTTGATAGATTGAGAGCATTTTGAAGCTATTAAGAAGTGGATGGCTAGGTGTGTGACTGTTGGTGGCGTACAGTTTGGCTTTGACGTAGATTATGGCTTAACTCTCTTCTGATTTAGCTTGGGTGGGAACTTATCGTGTAAATCATACTATAGGTTGGGAAAATTAGTGAATTATAGTTGTAAATGAGATGGGTTGTTGTTGCAATGCCCTAATTGGGGCTTATACCATCTAAGTGACATGTGATTTGAATTTCTGGCTTAATATTGAGGCTTGTAAACGGTGTTCATGAGTTGAATGATATTTTGAAATTTTATACATATTTGTTGTATCTGGATTCATCTTATCATTTTGATCATGCATATTTATTCATCTCATGGATCACTGGATTGTACCACAAAAAACACTAATTTTTGAAAGAAAATGAACCATCTTCTACTATTTGGTCTGAGAAAGGATGCCGAACAGTGAGATATGGTACCTTTTATTGATTTAGTTTAAGGCAAGATTCTGGACGGGTTATGATTTTGTCCGAGGTAGGATTCTGAGTGGGGTATATGGAATTTGTGAGTTTCCCATAATTCCCACCTCACATCATAGAAAACTATAGAGGGGACGTATATCGGTAGGCATTGGACATTGCATATTATTACATATCATTGCATTGCATCATTCTTTGATTATTGTTGTTTCTTGAGGTGACATTTCAAGATTGCATTTATTGAACTGCTGGGTCTTTTCTGCGTTCAGGGTTATTTTAATATTCTTTACTCATTATAGTTTCTGCTAGAGCTCAACCGGCCAATGATGCCTACTGAGTACTAGTTGTTGTACTTACTCCTAGTTTTCTGCATTCTTCTGAAGTAGATCCTAGTGCGAGTTGCCAGTGCGATCCTTGATTCATGTAGTGTTTACTGACCCGAAGCTGTATGAGCTCGTATGTTTGGATATTGTCCCAGCTTCCTCTATTTTTTATTTCTGTCTTCTTTATCTCTTGGACAGTTTTGTATTTTAGTTTTGACATCCTGTATTAGAGTCACTCTTGTACTTGTGAAAACTGAGTCTTGGTATTTTAGTGTATTGTTTCTTTTCCATTTGACGATGCTCGGAGTTATTTATTAGTTAATCATATCGATGTTTTACTATTTGCCTTTTTTGAGTTGATTTCATTTGTAAAGTTTGGCTTACCTATCATGATTAGGTTGAGGTAGGTGCAATCACAACCCTTGTGATTTTGGGTCGTGGCACTTTTATGGATCACATATTATGATAATAAATTTAATATTATTTTCCAATTAAGTTAAAATATCAGATAATATTATATGGCTATGCAAATATATTCAAAAGTTTCTTGATGGAAGGAAACATTTTATTAGGAGTTCCTAGGGCAACCATATTTTATAGAGAGGTCCTTAGGGTCAAAGTTTTTGCTTAACATTCCATAGAGTACCTATAAATACGCATGCGACTCCATCGGTCTTCCATTCCTTTTGTGATAGGCATAGGCTAGAATACCTTAGGGTTTTTACCATTTTTTTCAAGGTGACCAGTCAGTCCTAGATCAAAGACATTATAATCTCTATGACACTAGAACAATCATGGCTGAAAGTAGGTTCCTGATTAACTTTTTTTGAGGTGTTGGCTCTGTGTGTGTGTTCAAGTTTAAACAAACCTCCTTTTTTCCCTCTACTTTTTTACGAATATCATTTGGGAAACGTGGACATAATTAGAAAAAAAAAAGACTTAACAAGTGATGTGTATTTTCTTTTCCCTTTAGCTA
Organism: Jaltomata sinuosa; assembly: GCA_003996215.1. Taxonomy (NCBI): domain Eukaryota; kingdom Viridiplantae; phylum Streptophyta; class Magnoliopsida; order Solanales; family Solanaceae; genus Jaltomata; species Jaltomata sinuosa. Next base: position 194,633 of record QJPP01001277.1, read on the forward strand.
GTTCTGTGAGAAGAAAGAAACTCCACCCTAAGTTCTCTTTCATTCCTTCTAGCCGCATTATTTTTTCTGATCAAAATTATTATTCAAATAGAATAATTGGTTTTCAATTATAATTTTGTGATAACCCAATTTTTTTTAATGAAGGATTAATTGTTAATCCTAACCCAAAAATAAATAAATTAGGAGAATTAAAAGAGGTGGGCCAAGCCCATACTCTTAATCTGACTGTTGTCACGTTTTAATACCTAAAGCCATAGAAAAATTAGGACAATTGATTTCCTTTATCTTTGAAGAAAATAAGCGAACTCTCGAGAAAACTTGGGAGTGTTCTTAGACGAAAACAACTGAGTCTTGGTTACCACTATTTTGAGTTATAAGTTGCAAGTATTAGCATCAAACTTTCTTTATAGTGATATATTATATATATATATATATGATGCATAACGTAAAGTGATTTTAACCTCTACCCTTGTGATTAGCTAATGATTGAAGGACAAGATTGATTTAACAATAATTGGTAGTTAGTGGAATTAGAATTATGATAATGGATTTTAAAATCTACCATGAAAAATAACTCTTTCTACTGAAACAAATTGGGTTTCCGTCCCTTTTGATTCTGTTAAGGATCGATGATTTTCCTAAATAGAAGCATTGATGTGCTAATGATTATGGATAGGGTAATCCTTTGTAACACCCTAAGTTTTTCGGGCTAAGATTTAGAACCGTTCTAAGTTTGTAGTTGAATTCGAACCCAATGAATCCTATTGTTCCTCGGTGTCAAGATCAATTTGTACGTGTGGGAAGTGCCATGATGTGAATTAGGGTCTTAAGGAACCTCTAGCACAAGTTAAGTTGAAAGCTTCTCTACCGACTAAGTTTTCGTATAACTTTCTCACTTGGGTATCTTAAAACAATCACTGCTTCTAGAATATAAAGAGTTAGGTGGCCTATTACCCACAAAATTAAAGGTCTTCGAGTCTTCTTTCCAATGCTGCCAACCGTGCATTAATCCGAGTTCGGAGTAAAATGTTATGATCAGTTTACCAAGAAGACATCTGTTTGACCAGAAGTCCATCGCATTTTGGAAGTTAAAACGGAAGGGAAAATGGACCATTTTCTGAGACAATGGTCCATTCTTCTAACCATTTTATGGAGACAGAAGATTTTCAAATTCCATAAGTTAAAACGCCTTCGAAAATGGTCTGTTTATGGCCAAAACGGACCATTTTGGTGACCGTTGTTGGATACGTCTTTCCTTCCTAGACTAATCTGGATTTTTAATTAGAATTGCCTATAAATAAGACTCATAGGGTATTGTTATGGGTATTGCTTCTTTTAAGTTATTTTGAGGGCATTTCGGCCCTTTCCTCATCCAAGATCCGCCCCCACCCTTCTAAAACGTCTTCCACTTCTCTATTTACCCTAACATGGATTAAAAGCAGGATCTTAAATCCTCTAAATGTTTCACACATTCAAGCATCAAGAAAAATCAAGCTAGGGCTCCAAATCCAAAGGATTTTTATCCATAGTTCATCTCCAAGGTACGTAAGAGTAACACCTTTCATGAGGAACTTCGTTCATCCCCACAATTGAGTTTAGTTTCATATTGAGACCATGATTTAAAGTAGGGTTTCAAAGTTGAATGGTTCTTCAGTATCGTTATTGGCCTTGCTACAACCTCTTGAATATCCATTGAGGATCTTTGTTAATTCCATGAGTTAAAGTCTTTCCTTAAATTTGAGTTCTTTGCATGACTACTAATCTCCTTCATGTAAAGCTTATGAATCTTATTTATGTTATTGAAAGCCTCATTCATGTTCTCATAAGATTGACCCATACATTACTTGAAAATATATCTCAAAATTATTAAGTTCCTGAAATGACTATTAAAACCCTTTCTACAACTTATATTTTGAGAAGTGAAAGAAGTTATCGTATCTCAAAAAGTTTAAGCAAGCTATAATAATTTAGAGCCAAGGCTCGCAAAGAATGATATGTTTCTTGATACGATATTTTAGATATTGGCATGATTTTTAGAAAATATTTTGAGACTTATGTTATGAGAAACTAATATATTTTGGGAGGACTATTTAGCACCGAGATGGGTATACACATGCCCAAAAAACTATGTTCCACCATAGGATAGGATCGTCCGCAGTTAGGGTGATTCCTCTTTTAGCCTTCGGGCTTAGATTTGGATCCATAAGTTATGTTTTGTCTTATACCCTGGCAAGGTATAGGATGGCTCTTCTCAATGTGGGCAAGACATTGGACTCCATGTTGCTCACATGATTTATGTCGGTTAATAGAAGCTCCCCTAAACTTAAAAAACTAAACATTTCTTTCTATTTATTTACTAAAGATTTATGGAGGTTGCATGAAAGTTTCTTTATGATAGCGTCTCAAATTTCTTGTTTTGGCTTCTAGTTCCACAAAGTTTATTAAATGAGCTTTACATGTTTCATGTTGATCTTTGGTAACTCACTTGTCTCATTATTGTTACATCCCCAGCTTTGTAATGAAAGTCTGTAAGTTCCACCACTATCTCCTTATTCTGCTAGTTGTTATGTTTTGCCTTATTGTCCTGTTCAGCTTTTAGTTTCAACAGTAGTACAAGCTTATGTTTCTATTCAGCTTTTATATACCAATACATTCCATTGTATTGACGCTCTTCTTGTGCTGCATTATTTTATGATGTAGACTCTGGTGTTCAGACTCAGGATCGCAGCAGGTCGCTTCTCTAGACTCCTCGTCGTCGACATCAGCTTGTGGTGAGTCCTCTTTGCATCCAGAGGACTTGGTCATTTTCTTCTTAGTCTTTTAGATGGCTTATTTTGAAAAAAGGTATCTTGGGGCCATGTCCCAGTGAATTCAGTTAGTTGATGTCATAGAGGCTTTCGTTAGAAACATGTTAGTTTCAGTTCACTTTTTTCAATTTGTCCTTTAAAATGACTTTCAGTGTTGGATAATGGAACCAAGAGGTTCATATTTTATTTTCAGAGATTCATTCTAGGTTTATTATTGCCAGCTTCCGCAATTTTTTTAAAAGTTATAGTTTTATGAACAACTTGCCAGACCAAGGGTCCGCTTGGGATCACTCATGATTTCGAGTGCAATGTTATGTCTGGGGGCCTAGTTTCGGGGAATGACAAACTTGGTATTAGAGCATGGTTCATGGTCCTATGGTGTCTACAAAACCGTGTTGAGTAGAGTCTATTTTATAGGTGTGTAGCATGCCAAATTATAAAAGGGAGGTTACAAGGTATTTAGGAATGTTTCCCTTTCTTCATGTTCCACTTTGTGCTAAAGAGCCAAAATTCTAAGAAAATCTTTCTAACTCTTGAGTCTCCCGCATTGCAGATCATGCCTCCAAGAAGAACTACCGAACAAGGGACTTTGATTTGAACCTCAATCCTCGAAGGGACGAATGCTGAAGAGGTCCGTCCTACCCATGGGATGCAAACCCGTAGTGGTGTCCGCATTGTTACTCCCATAGCTCCTACCGTCCTGCTCCTGCTACTACTCCTGCTACTGATCCTGTTACTATTCCTACTCAAGCTCCTAGGATTGGTACTACATGAGTCCAGTCTCCACAGGGTGAAGTCACTAATGTTGTGTTCAAGCAGACCATGCAAATGCTTGCCCAGATCGTGTCCTCTCATTCTCGCCAGTCAGGTGGTGCTAGTGCTAACACCGGGTCCTCGGATGCTAATAGAGTGGGTCAATTCATGTGACTGAACCCACCAGTCTTCACGTGGTCCAACATCGAGGAGGATCCTCAGGATTTTGTGGACAAAATGGAGAAGATATTCAAGGTCATACATGCTAGTGACATTGAAGGGGTGGAGTTGGCAGTCTATCAGCTGAAAGGGGTGGCCTATCAGTGGTATGATGAGTGGGAAGAGATAAGGGGTGAGGATGCTGATCCAGCTGTTTGGAAAGACTTTTCCGAATCTTTTCTTGATCACTTCTTTCCTCAAGAGTTAAGGGATGCCAATGCTGAGGAGTTTGTAAACTTGAGGCAAGGGAAGATAAGTGTCAAGGAGTATGCCTTGAAGTTTAATCAACTGGCCCGTTATGCCCCAGAAATGGTATATGATATGAGGGCTCGAATGAGGAAGTTCACAAATGGAATCTCCGATGACTTGGTATTGGCATGCAAAGCAGTGATGTTGAATAAAGACATGGATTTATCCAGGTTAGTGGTTTACATACAACAGGTTGAGGATGAGAAGAAAAAACAAGGTGAAACTGAGGAGCGGCAGAGTAAGAAGGCAAGATCAGCAGACTATGAGGGGAACCATAGAAAGGATGGTAATAGGACCTTCTTTCCAAAGAGATCATCCGGTCCAGCCCCATCTTCAACTAGCACACCTGTGCCTGATTCTCAGTCTTTTGGTAGTGTTGCTTAGAGGACCTATAAGTATGATCCTTGTGCTAAGTGTGGTAGGTCTCACCCGGGAGAGTGTAGGATTGGTATAGATGGATGTTTCAGATGCGGTCAGTTGGGCCACTTTCTAAAGGATTGTCCCTCTGCAAAGCAAAGCAATGGGGGTAGAGCTCTGACTCCAGCATCATCCGCTCCAGCGGGCTAAGTTGCCCAGAGGAACTACTTCAGGAACAGGCGGAGGTCAGAACCATTTATTTTCCTTGACCAGTCAGCAGGACCAAGATAACTCTCCAGATGTCGTGACCGGTATGTTGTTTGAATTTCTAGGTGTATATTAAAGTTAGGGTCCCCAGACCCATAGTATTCGATACGAGTTGTCCTAACTAAGAATTTAGAGAAGTGGTGAAAGGGTGTAGTAGCATGATAGTGGTAAATGCTAGGTGTTTTTGTGTATGGTGATGCTTCTGTTGTTTGTGGTAGGAATAGCTTAGCTTATCGGGTTCGTTGAGACTTAAGTTGAGCTAATAAATTTTGAACTAAGGGGGAGATGGTGAAGTAGTAAGCAATGACTATTCTTAAGTGACCAAGAGTTTCCCTTCTAGGAGATAGGTCCTTGGTAAGTTGCGATTACTATTGTGTGTGCATCCTCTCTTTATCTTGGTCAAGAAGCTACTTTATTCTACCCTTGCGTATTAGCACCCCTTCTAGATCATGTTCAGTCCTTAGAGAAAGAATAAAAAGCCTACTCTTGTTGTGGAATCCTAACCACGCTCAATGTCTCCCATGTCATAGCTTTCATGTCCGAAAGAACTCGTGCTTATGAGTGCTTTGGTAAATATCTTGACCTTTGAGTTGATGCATCTTAGTTCACACTAGTATTCATATTTCTAGCCAAAGAACATGGTAACAGATCGATTCGTTCATTCATCTTAGAGTTACCCATCATTCGAGGAGAATGATCCCAAGGGGGAGATATTGTAACACCTTAAGTTTTTCGGGCTAAGATTTAGAACCGTTCTAAGTTTGTAGTTGAATCCGAACCCAATGAATCCTATTGTTCATCAGTGTTAAGATCAATTCATACGTGTGGGAAGTGCTATGGATGTGAATTAGGGTCTTAAGGAACCTCTAGCACAAGTTAAGTTGAAAGCTTCTCTACCGACTAAGCTTTCATATAACTTTCTAACTTGGGTCATCTTCAAATGATCACTGCTTATAGAATATAAAGAGTTAGGTGGCCTATTACCCACCAAATTAAAGGTCTTTGAGTTTTCTTTCCAACGCCGCTGACTGCAAATTAATCTGAGTCCAAAGTAAGAAGTAATGATCAGTTTACCAAGAAGACATTTGTCTGACCAGAAGTCTGTCGAATTTTGGAAGTTAAAATAAAAGGGAAAATGGACCATTTTCTGAGTCAACGGTCCGTTATTCTGACCGTTTCTGGAGACAGAAGCTCGTCAAATTTTATAAGTTAAAATGCCTTCTAAAACGGTTTGTTTGTGGCCAAAACAGACTATTTTGGTGACCGGTGTTGGATGCGTCTTTCCTTCCTAGAGCAATCCGGATTTTTAATTGGAATTGCCTATAAATAGGACTCCTAGGATATTGTTATGGGAATTGCTTCTTTTAAGTTATTTTGAGGGTGTTTTGGTCCTTTCCTCATCCAAGCTCCATCCCCCACACTTCTAAAACATCTCCCACTTTTCTATTTACCCTAACATGGATTAAAATCAGCCTCTCAAATTCTCTCAAGGTTTCAAACATTCAAACATCAAGAAAAATCAAGCTAGGGCTCAAAATCCAAAGGATTCTTCTCCATAGTTCATCTCCAAGGTACGTAAGAGCAACACCTTTCGTAGGAACTTCGTTCTTCCTCACAATTGAGTTTAGTTTCATATTGAGACCATAATTTAAAGTAGGGTTTCAAAGTTGAATGGTTCTACAGTATCGTTCTTGGTGTTGCTACAACCTCTTGAATATCCCTTGAGGATCTTTGTTAATTCCATGAGTTAAAGTCTTTCCTTAAATTTGAGTTCTGGCATCACTATTAATCTCCTTCATATAAAGCTTATGAATCTTATTTATGTTATTGAAAGCCTCATTCATGTTCTCATGAGATTGACCTATACATTACTTGAAAATATAACTCAAAATTATTAAGTTCCTAAAAAGACTATGAAAACTCTTTCGTACAACTTATGTTTTGAAAAGTGAAAGAAGTTATTGTATCTCGAAAAGTGTAAGCAAGCTATAATGATTTAGAGCCAAGGCTCGCAAAGAATGATATGTTTCTTGATATGATATTTTAGATACTGGCATGATTTTTAGAAAATGTTTTGAGACTTATGTTATGAGCAACTAATATATTTTGGGAGGACTATTTAGAACCGAGATGGGTATACACATGTCCAAAAAACTACGTGTCACCATAGGATAGGATCGTCCGCAGTTAGGGCGATTCCTCTTTTAGCCTTCAGGCTTAGATTTGGATCCATAAGGTATGTTTTGTATTATATCCTGGCAAGGTATTGGATGGCTCTTCTCAATGTGGGCAAGACATTGGATTCCATGTTGCTCACATGATTTATGTCGGTTAAGAGAAGCTCCCCCAAACTTAAAAGACTAAACATTTCCTTCTATTTATTTACTAAAGATTTATGGAGGTTGCATGAAAGTTTCTTTATGATAGAATCTCAAATTTCTTGTTTTGGTTTCTAGTTCCACAAAGTTTATTAAATGAGCTTTACATGTTTCATGTTGATCTTTGGTAACTCACTTGTCTCATTGTTGTTACATCCCCTACTGTGTAATAAAAGTCTGTAAGTTTCACCACTATCTCCTTATTCTGCTAGTTGTTATGTTTTGCCTTATTGTCTTGTTCAGCTTTCAGTTTCTACAGTAGTACAAGCTTATGCTTCTATTGATCTTTTAAGTACCAATACATTCCATTGTATTGACGCTCTTCTTGCGCTGCATCATTTTATGATTTAGACTCTGGTGTTCAGACTCAGGATCGCAGCAGGTTGCTTCTCTAGACTTATTATCGCGATATCAGCTTGTGGTGAGTCCTCTTTGCATCCAGAGGACTTGATTATTTTCTTCTCAGTCTTTTAGATGGCTTAGTTTGAATAAAGGTAGCTTGGGGCCATGTCCCAGCGAATTTAGTCAGTTGATATCATAGAGGCTTTCGTTAGACACATGTTAGTTTCAGTTTCCTTTTTTTTAATTTGTCCTTTCAAATGACTTTCAATATTGGATAATGGAACCAAGAGGTTCATATTTTATTTTCAGAGATTCGTTCTAAGTTTATTATTGCCAGCTTCCGCAAAATTTATAAAAGTTATAGTTTTATGAACAATTTTCCAGACCAATGGTCCGCTTGGGATCACTCGTGGTTTTGAGTTCCATGTTACGTCCGGGGGCCTAGTCTCGGGGCGTGACATCATTAGTCAATTATGGTTCTAACAATTTTCAGGAATTTTGAAGTACTTAAGACACCGTTAGCTATTAGATGAACTGGTGCAATATTATTTTGCTGCGAAACTTCAGCCATTGTTAGTTATTACATATGCAACTATTGTCTATTACTTGTGCACATTTTGACCTTTTTTGGGAATATAGTGTATATATATTGGATAGATGATTCACTAATTAAATTTAGATAGCTTGATCAAGATATTTTTCTACGTTTAGCTCATGGTTTAAGGTGTGAAAATTTAAGGTTAGCTATGAGCTTGAAAGTTAGAGATATTGAGATTTGATCCCGACCAGTATAATTGATATTGTTAATCAATATTTTTGTATAGATTGAGGCCTTTGGAGGCTATTTGATTGGTTTTCTACGCGTTACAAGGCTAGGGAACTTGTCGTTAGCAAGGTAAGTGAGACTTTAAGCTTTGAGTGCTTGCTTTTCAAATTGGTTTCAAAAATATTTGTCTGCCCGATCCATGTGTTGGGACGAGCGTGTGCTTGAAAGAATCGACGATCCTTGAGGCTAGCCGCATATATTTTATTTTAAAGTATACTAAAATGCTCTTTATAAAATATTTCGTGATGTGTTACGGTTTTGTGCCATGAGGTTGATACATTGTGTATGTCCACCCCCCAACATTATGTATGCTCCCTTATTTGACCTGGGGCATTGTGTATATTTTCCTGACCATTGTGTATGCTCCCTTATTTGACCTGGGACATTGTGTATGCTTCCCCGAGCATTGTTTATGCTCCTGTATATTTGGCGCATTGTGTATGCTGTTTGGAACTCGTGGTGTTGATTAATTGCTTTAGCTGCAATTTATGAGAAATCCTTAGTGTAAATTGTGTTAAGATATATAGTCGCTTGATAAACAATTGTTTGGAACTTGTTGAATATTCTATTATGATCTAGTTTCCGTGCATAATATTTTATGTGCTCGTGGTGTGTGTATTTTTCTAACACTTATTCTAGGGGTATTTAAAGTGACGAGTCGAGGATCTTACTGGGTTATATTTACGTATAACTCACTCCTTACCCGCATGTCCATGCAGATATTATTGGTGACGATGAAGCTATTAGCCGATGAGTTTGCTAGAGTTGATTTAGTTGCTGAGGTGAGCCGTCGCATTGTTCGTGGAGGCTTTTAAAAGAGTCTTTATTATTTATTCACTCATACAATTTTTTTTGGGATTTATATACCCAAGTCTTTTATAATTCTCTTAGATGCTCCATGGTCTAGCGTGGGATTTGGGCAAGAGTTTTTGAAAGAATATTTTGAGATACTAATTATTCGTAATCAAGTACCATATTGCTTTGATACGTATTTAATTTTATTGAATGCTGCGAACTAATGGTTAAGGTATGAAATTGGGTTCGCCTGACCGGTGGTGTGTGTTGGGTGCCAGTCATGTCTAGGGTGTAATTTGGGACGTGACAAATTTTGGATACTCTTTAAATATTGCTAAATTCCAATTTACATCCAGATGAGTTTGATGATAATTCACTGTTCAGTATTAGAACTCTTGTGTACCAATTATTGGGAAATAAATGAGGTTTTATGAATTTTAATGTATTTTAGATTCATCGTTTGCAAACATGATATATGAAGTATTTTATTTATTTGAGTAATGTCTTATACTTTATTCAACTGTATTCAACCAACTTGCACATGCTTTGCACATTCTTTTGGTAAAATTAGAACATATTGATAATTTCTATGAGAATGGATCAATGTTCTTTCTTTCATTTCTGCAAGTCCAAAGAATTGAGAAATTCTAATAAAATGCACTTGGCAACCTAATCGGTCCTACATGTATGCATAAACATAATGCATATCAAGATCTTGAATATGTTAAGATTACATAAAAATGTTACAGAAAATGTATGTATTTATGGAGGAAGACATTATCGCGAGCAGGAGCGTTAATTGAAATTGATTTCTACCTCCTTTCTCGATAAAGTCGGTTGATTAGGGTAAAATTGTATCCCTTAGGAACCGTACATGCGCCTTTTGATTACCCTAGCCTTATATTACCACAGCCATCACTGATGATAAAGTGTAAAGAATATGTGGTAACCCTAATGGGTGGAGGGAAGCCGATCAATTTATAGAGGTTGAGACTTAATCTGGTACATCCATCAAGTAACCAATCTAACAGACGATATTTATTTTTTATTAAATATTAAACATTAGCTATGAGTTTTATATTAATTGGGTCACACATAAATTAATAAAAAGCCTAACATTCTCCCACTTGGCCCAGTGATCACATAACTAAATATTTAATGACTTATTCATTAGTTGCGTATCAAACTAATCTTTTCTATAATGTCTATGATACATACCATAATATGACAAATCAATTACTTGTGCAATATTTCATGTTGAACAATGATCTCGTTAATTAGCTTCTAGATTAATTCCTAAATGGAAATCTCAAATTTTATTTATTCGAAAAAATAATACATGACGTACATATATTATTTTTAATTAATGTTTTTCTTTTATTCTGGATTCAACTAACTTGCACATATCTTGCACACATATAAATTTTTGCGTTATTCTAGCAAATAGATATTTCATGTGTATTTTCTTCCTCATTCCTGGATTACTAAATTTTATCTAAAAACCAACTAGAATAAATATATTTCATAAAACTTTATGTCCATTCAATCCCTAACACTTGTGAAGTTTCAATGACAATACAGAAAAGGTTGAAGCTTGTGAATTTCAAATTTAATTTATTTTAAAAATATTATATGACGTATAACCCTATTTATTAATCAATACCTTAAATTTTATATTGTATTCAATCAACTTGCACATGTTGAGGACATACTTATTTTTAAATTAATGTCACGCATATATCTTCTTTCCTGTTGCACGAATACTGAAATTATTTTATCAACAAACAAACAAAAAAATTAAATTATTTCACAACAATTGTTTATGTTGCTTATTTCATCTCGAAGTTTAAAGTTAAACTTGTAAGAACCACACGTCTCTTAGTGACACTTTTGTGGCTCACATATTATGATAAGTAATTTAATATTATATTCCAATTAAGTTTAAAAGATCCAATAATATTATATGGCTATGCAAATATATCCAGATGTTTTCTTGATGAAGGAAACATGTTATTAGGAGTTTCTAGGGCAATCATATTTTATGGAGAGGTCCTTAGAGGTTAGAGTTTTTTCTTAAAAGTCCCTAGACTACCTATAAAGATGCATGTGACTCCGTCAGTCTAACATGCCTTTTGTGATAGGCATAGGCTAGAATCCTCTAGGGTTTTACCATTCTCTTTCAAAGTTAAAGTTCAGTGCTAGATCAAAGAAATTCTCTATGACACTTGAACAATCATGGCTGAAGGTAGGTCTCTGATTAATTTTTTTCGATGTGTTCGAATTTAAATAGATCTCTGTTTTTTCTCTCTACTTCTTTACCATTAATAGCTTAGGAGAAATGTGGTTATAGTTAGAAAAAAAAGACTTAACAAGTGATGTGTATTTTCTTTTCCCGTTAGTTCGTTTCTTGAGAATAAAGAAACTCCCCCCTAAGTTTTCTTCCATTCCTTCTAGCCACATTATTTTGTCGGATCAAAATTATTATTCAAATAAAATAATTGGTTCAATTATAGTTTTGAATACTGTTCAAATATTGCTAAATCCCAATTTGCTTCCAGATAAGTGTGATGATAATTCATTATTCAGTATTAGAACTCTTGTGTACCATATTATTGGAAAATAAATGAGGTTTTATGAATTTTAATATATTTTTGATTCTTCGTTTGTAAACATGATATGTGAAGTATTTTATTTATTTGAGTAATGTCTTATATTTTATTCTTCGTTTGTAAACATGATATGTGAAGTATTTTATTTATTTGAGTAATGTCTTATATTTTATTTAACAGTATTCAACCGTCTTGCACATGTTTTGCACATTCTTTTGGTGAAATTAGAACATATTGATAATTTCTATGAGAACGGATCAATATTCTTTCTTTTATTTTTGTAAGTCCTAAGAACCGAGAAATTTTAATAAAATGCACTTGGCAACTTAATGGGTCCTACATGTATGCATAAACGTAATACATGTCAGGATCATGAACATGATAATCTTACATAAAAATATTACAGAAAATGTACCTAAGGAGGAAGACATTACACAAGCAGAAGCGTTAATTGAAATTGATTTCTACCTCCTTACTCTAGCATTATATTATCGCAGCCATCACTGCTGGAAAAGTGTAGGGAATATGTGATAATCCTGATGGGTAGAAGGAGGACGATCAATTTATTAAGGTTGAGACTTAATCTGGTACATCTATCAAGTAACCAATCTAACGGATGAGATTTGTTCTTCATTAAATATTAAATATTAACTATGAGTTTTACATTGATTGGGTCACACATAAATTAATAAAAAGTCAAACATTCTCCCACTTGACTCAATAACCACATAACACAAATATTTAATGACTTATTCATGAGTTGCGTATCAAACTGATCTTTTCGATTATGTCCATCATATCTACCATAATTTAACAAACCAATTACTTATGCAATATTTAATGTTAAACAATGATCTCGTTAGCTCCTACATTAATTCCTAAATTGAAATTTCAGATTTTATTTATTCAAAAAAATAATGCATGACGTACATATATTATTTATTACTTAACATTTTTCTTTTATTCTGCATTCAACCAACTTGGACACATATAATTGTTTGCGATATTCAAGCAAATAGATATTTTGTGTGTATTTTCTTCCTCATTCCTCGATTACTAAAACTTATCCAAAAAACAACTAGAGTATTTAAAAATTATGTCCATTCAATCCCTAAACATATGGAAGTTTCATGACAATACAGAAAAAGCTGGCTGAAGCTTGTGAATTTCAAATTTAATTTATTTTAAAATATATTATATGACGTATAACCTTATTTATTAATTAATACCTTAAATTTTATATTGTATTCAACCAAAACTCGCACATGTTTTGCACATAATTGGTTTTAATAACTAAAACATTGATGTCACACGTATATATCTTTTTCCTGTTCCTCGAATACTGAAAATAATTTGTCAACAGACAAACAAAAAAATTAAATTATTTCACAAACAATTGTTTACGTCGCTTATTTCATCTCGAAATTTCAAGATAAATTTGTAAGAACCACATGTCTATTAGTGAAACTTTTGTGCCTCACATGTTATGATAATTAATTTAATTATTTCTCAATCAAGTTTATAAAATCCGATTATAATATATGTGTAATGACCCTTCCCGTCGTTATAGGTGAGCTAATCATGCAAGAAATTGGACTAGAAAATTTTCAGGTTGGGGAGTTGAAAATTTTGAGCTAGGCTAGTCTCGGACGAAATCTGAGTGAGGTGAGGTCTAGGGCAATCCGGGAAAGGATTGGGTGAAATGATTAAAGTTGAGCTAGTTTTTCCATTAGCTAAGGCGTTAAGGAGTCCGTAGGACTTTTTGAAAATGAATTCACGTGACTAGAACTCCCGATATCGAACTTGACGTAAAGGAGTTGGTCTGAAACATCAAGGTTTGAAGGTGTGTTGTGAAATGGGAAAAACTAGGAGGATTCTCGAGTTTCTGTCCCATGTCCGCTTCTATAGCGGGTGATACGCCACTACCGCAATGCCGCTATAGCAGAGAAATTTCCACTATAGCGGGAGTCAAAGGCGGTCAACACTGCTATAGCAGGTGATTGCCGCTATGGCGATGCTGCTATAGCGGGATTAGTCGCTGTAAATGCAGAAACTTTCCCAAACACATTCATTATTTTGCAAGAACATTTTGAGGCAGGGCTGTGGTGACTTTGGACGAATTCCATCAGTTTTTCACCATAATCCTTCGCTAAGGTAAGTATTTTATTTCTCTAATCTAGTACTTTGATTCTTGTGGCTTAGAATCGTTAGTTACAGGCTTGGGGAAGGGTTTAACTTAACCTAGGTTGGATTTTCAGGTGAAAAAGGAGAATGTGGGATGGAAAAACCTGAGTTTCTTGATTTAGGTTGTTATTCAAAGATGTCTTACCGTAATTCACTGGTATAACCATGGAATTGATAATAAATAGGTGAATTTAAGGTGGGAGGACTCTGGAATGGGTGGAATGATCATGAAATGGGCCTGGGGTTTGGGATTAAGATGTAATCCGAGAATATTTAAGCCATTTGGGTTAATTTTGTGTTTGTATTGTTATTTTTAGACTACGATCAAGCTAGAGTTTCAAGAAATGGGAGAGCTCCGATCTAGTAGAGCATTTAGGCTTGAGTTGAGGTAAGTGATGGTTAACTTGTGACCCAAATTACGTTATGGGTGCATGTTAACTGTTTCATTAGTATTGCTTGTACAATACATGTTTAGGGAATAAATGAATGAGTGTTAAATGATATCTGGTTGTTAATCTCATGCAATAAACTTGTCTTAAATGCTTGTGGGTTTTACAAGTGTGGGTTGTATTCATTGTGTTTGTAATTTTGTGATATCTGTGATTCTTTGGTTGGCTCGGGTACCACGCCTGGCACAGTTCATTGATTGGCTCGGGTACCACACCTAGTATGGGATATCTATCGGTTGGTTCGGGTACCACGCCTGGTACAGATTCTATTATGGTTGGCACGGGTACCATGTCCGGTACATATTTAATTATTCTTCTGTGTGTTGGTTTCATGAGTAAATCGAGTTTTTTGTTGTGATGTATTTATTACATGTTGGTCAATGAATGGCCAGATTGGTGTGTTTAAGTGTTGAGATTATTCTTGTGTAGACCAAAATTGCATGTTAAACATCATAGCTGATGTCCTATCGATCCTTGAGTGGTCCAGGTTACTTGAAAGGTATGTTGAATTGTCTATGGGTTGTGGTTGTGGTTTTGGACATGTCTCATGTAGTTGTTAAGTCAAGTTGATGACCGAGAGTCTTGCTTATATTCACTGACTTGGGTTATACATGTTTGTCATGTTTTACTAAGTTATAGTAGCATGTTCATATTTCATATGTTTGTAGCTGGCAGATGATGCTACCAGTACACTGTTATTTTTTTGTACTGATACTGCACTTGCTCTTCTTTTATTGAGTACATGGCATATTCTAGCGGCGGTTGTGCGACCTCAATTGTGATACGGACGACTTCTGAATCTAAGGGTGAGCTGCATCTTCCGGGCTACCATGGATTCATGTATTTTCTCTAGTCCATTGTTCGTACTTGGACTCCTTTTATTTTGAGGTTGCATCCCCATATTCTAGACTATTTTAGATATTTTGGTACATAACTTTCAGGTTCTAGGGGATATTTTCACAGGGATTTTATTATTGACGGTTAGATGTGAATCATGGCTCATTTAATGCAAACTAATTTTTAGCTGCTTGGTTTTGGTTAAGTGTTGACTTAGATAACTGGTTCACCCATCGGGGTTTAGTGTGGGTGCCACTCGCGACGGGTTAGGTCATGATAATATGGCTATGCAAATATATCTGAAAGTCTTGTTGATGAAAGGAAATATTTTATTAGGAGTTTCTAGGGCAATCATATTTTATAGAGAGGTTCTTAGGGTTAAAATATTTGCTTAAGAGTCAATAGAGTACCTATAAATACGCATGTGACTCCATCAGTCTTACATTCTATAATGACCGGGTCCATCCTTATAGATAAACCTTTCGTACCAAGTTTCGGGTTAGAAAACTTCCGGGTTTAGGAGTTGGAAAATTTGGGCTAGGCTAGTCTCAGACAATTTCTGAGCGAGGTATAGTCTAGGATAATCCGGGTGAAGATTGGGTAATGTATCTTGTGTTGAGCTAGTTTTTCCGTTAGCTAAGACGTTAAAGAGTCTGGAGGACTTTTCAGAAATGAATTCGGATAAGTAGAACTTCCGATATTAAGGTTGATGTGAAGGGGTTATTTCGGAACGTCAGAATTTAAGGTGTGTTGTAAAATGGGCACTTTTGGGGGATTTTCCGAGTTTAAGTCCCGTGTCAATCGCTATAGCGGTTGATACTCCGCTACCGCGGTGACCACTATAGCGGAGAAATTTTTGCTATAGCGAAAGTCAACGTCGGTCAGTATCGCCATAGCGGTCGATTTTGCTACGACGGTGCCGCTATAGCAGTGTACGGACCGCTATAGCAGACTGAGTCGGGACTAATGCAGAAACTTCTCCAAAAATATTCAGAATTTCTAAAGAACATTTTGGGGAAGGGTTAAGGCGATTTTGACGATTTCAAGGCAGTTTTATACCAAATTTCATCCTAAAGGTAAGGATTTTGCTCCCCTAACTTAGTACTATATTTCTTACAGAGTAGAATCGTTAACTACGAATTTGGGAAAAGATTTGGGTTAACCTAAGAATGTAGAATCTGGGGAAAAAGGAGATTCTAGGTTGTGTAATCTGTGGGTTATGTTTATTATCGCTTATGCATGTTAGAAACACCATTATTCGCTAAATGTAACTGTAAAAAATGGTAGTTTAGGGCGAAATAACGGTGAAAAAGTCCGAGAATGAGTGAAATGATTATAGATTAATCTGGGGACTAAAATTTTGCGTAATCCGAGTAATTTTAGGTCATTGGACTGATTTTAGTATATTGTGTATTTGTTTTTAGATCAAGAGCAAGCGAAAGCTTCTGAAAATGGGAAGGCTCCGGTCCAGTAAGGTTTTAGGCTATTCGAGGTAGGTGATGGTTATTGTCTTGCCAAATGCAATGTAAACACATATAACTATAACATAGTAATGTATGTACTTTCATGCTTAGGAAAGGAAGTTATGAATGTCCAAGTATTTGGGGTGTCGATTATGTGAAATGAACTTGATTATTGCTTGTTGGTTTTAGGTGTTTCTGTTCATTTAATTATTGACTGTTGGTTTTGTGTGTTATTCGGTTGGCTCGGGTACCACGCCTGGTATGGAATACTAACAATTGGCTCGGGTACCATGCCTGATACACGTTTTATATTGGTTGGCTCGAGTACCACGCCTGGTACAGGTTATATCGGTTAGCTCGAGTACCACGCCTGGTACGAGTTTAATTATGCATTGTTGACTGTCTTTGTCGAAGGTTTCATGAGTGAACCGGGTTGATTGCTGAAGTTGTGATATTTGCATGTTGATCCTTGAGAGGTCGGATTGTTACACTTAAATATGGGGTTGGTCCTGGGGTGGACCGGGCATTGCATGTTAACTCGAAGTGTTGATCTAGAGATTCATAGTTGGTCGGAGTAATGTAAAGAGTGTAATTGTCTTGGCTATTGTTCATTGTTAAATGATTGTTGAACCTGTTTCATGTGGTTGAAAAGTTAGAAGGTAGGTTGAGAGCTTGAAATTATATTATTGGTTGCTGCTACATGTTTGTGTTACTTTACTTAGTTTTGGTTTATTGTATCTATATTGTTTATTGGAGCTGACCGATGATCCTACCAGTACACGGTGGTTTGTGTACTGATTTTGTACTTATTTTCTTTTTATGAGTACAGAACATCTTCCGGCGGCTCCTACGCGATCTCAGATATAGTCCCAGCGATTCCAGACTTCAAGGGTGAGCTGCTTCTGTCGGGCTACCTTATTTTCTTCTAGTTAGTTATAGTTCAATTGTTTCCTGACTTAGACTTTTATTTTCTTTTGGGGTTGCATCCCCATTCTAGACTTTGGTAGATTATTTTGGTACGATGACTTTCAGTTCTAGGAGAATTTTCGCAGGATCTTGTCTTACTGGTATTTTGATGGTTAATGTTAGTTTATTTTAATACTATTGGTTTTGAGCTGTAGATTATCTAAGTGTTGATTTGGGGTTATTGGTTTGCTCATCCGAGGGGTTAAGGGTGGGTGTCACTCGCGGCGGTTTGGGGTCATGACACATTCCTTTTGTGATAGACATAGGCTAGGATATCCTAGGGTTTTAACCATTCTTTTTCGAGGTTACAAGTCAGTGCTAGATCAAACAAATTCTCTATGACATTTGAACAATCATGGCTGAAGGTAGGTTCCTGATTAATTATTTTTTATGTGTTCGCTCTGTGTATATATTCAAATTTAAAGAAACCTTCTTTTTTCCCCTCTACTTCTTTACTAATAGCTTCTGGGAAACGTGGTTATAGTTAGAAAAAAAGACTTAACAAGTGATGTGTATTTTCTTTTCCCTTTAGTTAGTTTCTTGAAAAGAAAGAAACTCCACCCTAAGTTCTCTTTCGTTCCTTCTAGCCGTATTATTTTGTAGGATCAAAATTATTATTCTGATTAAATAATTGGTTGAATTATAATTTTGGATACTGTTCAAATATTGCTAAATTCCAATTTACTTCCAGATGAGGTTGATGATAATTCATTGTTCAATATTAGAACTCTTGTGTACCATATTATTGGAAAATAAATGAGGTTTTACGAATTTGAATGTATTTTAGATTCGTCATTTGAGAACATTATATATGAAGTATTTTATTTATTTGAGTAATGTCTTATATTTTATTCAACAGTATTAACCAACTTGCACATGCTTTTCACATTCTTTCGGTGAAATTAGTACATATTGATAATTTCTATGAGAACGGATCAATATTCTTTCTTTTATTTCTGCAAGTCCTAAGAATCGAGAAATTCTAATAAAATGCACTTGACAACTTAATGAGTCCTATATGTATGCATAAACATATATAATGCATATTAGGATCTTGAACATGACAGTCTTACATAAAAATATTACAGAAAATGTACTTAAGGAGGAAGGCATTATCGCAAGCAGAAGCGTTAATTGAAATTGGTTTTTACCTCCTTATCCTAGCCTTATGTTAGCGCAGCTATCACTAATGAAAAAGTGTAAGAAATATGTGGTAATCCTAATGGGTGGAGGGAGGACGATCAATTTATAAAGGTTGAGACTTAATCTGATACATCCATCAAGTAATCGATCTAACAGACGAGATTTGTTCTTTATTAAATACTAGATATTAGCTATGAGTTTTACATTAATTTGGTCACACATAAATTAATAAAAGGACTGGCATTCTCTCACTTAGCCCAGTGATCACATAACTCAACTATTTAATGACTTATTCATTAGTTGCATATCAAACTAATCTTTTCTGTAATGTCTATCTTATATACCATAATATGATAAACCAATTACTTATGCAATATTTCATATTGAACAATGATCTCGTTAGCTCCTAGATTAATTCCTAAATTGAAATTTTGAATTTTATTTATTTGAAAAAATAATACATGACGTACATATATTATTTATTAATTATTTTTTTCTTTTATTCTGCATTCAACCAACTTGCACATGTTTTGCACACATATAAATTTTTGTGTTATTCTAGCAAATAGATATTTTGTGTGTATGTTCTTCCTCATTCCTCGATTACTAAAACTTATCCAAAAAAAACTAGAATAAATAATTTTCACAAAAAATTATGTCCATTCAATCCGTAACACATATGGAAGTTTCATGACAAAACAGAAAAAGTTTGAAGCTTGTAAATTTAAATTTAATTTATTTTTAAAAAATATTGTATGATGTATACCCCTGTTTATAAATCAATACCTTATATTTTATATTGTATTCAACCAACTTGCACATGTTTTGCACATAATTGTTTTTAATAACTAAAACAAATTGATGTCACGCGTATATCTTTTTTCCTGTAGCTCGAATACTGAAATTAATTTGTCAACAAACAAACAAAAAAAATTGAACTATTTCACAAATAATTGTTTACGTCGCTTATTTCATCTCAAATTGTCAAGTTGAACTTGTAAGAACCACACTTCTCTTAGTAACACTTTTGTGGCTCACATATTATGATAATTAATTTAATATTATTTCTCAAATAAGTTAAAAAAACCCAGATAATACTATATGGCTATGCAAATATATCCAGAAGTTTTGTTGATGGAAGAAAACATTTTATTAGTTCCTAGGGAAATCATATTTTATGGAGAGGTCCTTAGGGTTAGAGTTTTTGCTTGAGAGTCCCTAGACTACCTATAAATACGCATGTAACTTCATCAGTCTGACATTCCTTTTGTGATAGGTATAGGCTAGACGACTCTAGAGTTTTACCATTCCTTTTCAAGGTTACAAGTCGGTGCTAGATCAAAGACATTTTCTATGACACTTTAACAATCATGGCTGAAGGTAGGTTCCTGATTTATTTATTTATTTATTCTAAGTGCTCGCTCTGTGTATGTGTTCGAATTTTTTAAAAAAATCTTTTTTTCCTCTTATCTTTACCAATAGCTTCTGGAAAACGTGGTTATAGTTAGAAAAAAAAAAGACTTAACAAGTGAGGTGTATTTTGTTTTTCCTTTAGTTAGTTTCTTGAGAAGAAAGAAACACTACCCTAAGTTCTCTTCCATTCCTTCTAGCCACATTATTTTCTTTGATCAAAATTATTGTTCAGATAAAATAATTGGTTCAATTATAATTTTGGATACTGTTCAAATATTGCTAAATTCCAATTTACTTCCATGTGAGTTTGATGATAATTCATTGTTCAGTATTAGAACTTCTGTTTACCATATTATTGAGAAATAAATGAGGTTTTATGAATTTTAATGTATTATAGATTCTTCGTTTGAATACATGATATATGAAGTATTTTATCTATTTGAGCAATGTCTTATATTTTATTCAACAATTCAACCAACTTGCACATGCTTTACACATGCTTTGCACATTCTTTTGGTGAAATCAGAACATCATGATAATTTTTATGAGAATGGATCAATATTCTTTCTTTTTTTGCAAGTCCTAAGAATCGAGAAATTCTAATAAAATGAACTTGGCAACTTAATGGGTCCTACATGTATGCATAAACATAATGCATGTCAGGATTTTGAACATGATAATCTTACATAAAAATGTTACAGAAAATATACTTAAGGAGGAAGACATTATAGTGAGCAGAAGCGTTAATTTTGAAATTAATTTCTATCTCCTTACTTTAGCCTTATGTTATCGCAGCCATGAGTGATAGAAAAGTGTAAAGTATATGTGATAATCCTAATGGGTGGAGGGAGGATGATCAATTTATAAAGACTGAGACTTAATCTAATACTTTCATCAGGTAATCGATCTAACGGATGAGATTTGTTCTTCATTAAATATTAAATATTAGCTTTTAATTTTACATTAATTGGGTCACACATAAACTAATAAAAAGCATAACATTCTCCCACTTTGCCCAGTGACCACATAACACAAACATTTAATGACTTATTCATTAATTAGTTGTGTATCAAACTAATCTTTTCTCTAATGTTTATCATACATACCATATGTAACAACCCTCATGGTTGTTGTTCCGTTTTTCACATTTTGACCATCTTATCCTTTCCTGTAGTTGCTTTAGGGTATTTGTGGTCTGCGAGAATGGGTGTTATGATTTTCGAGGTGGTTTGTTGAGAAATATGCAAGTTTTTCATTTTGGAAGATTTAAAAGTTGACATGGCTAACTTTAGTCAACATTCATAGAAGTTGAGCTCATATTGAAATTTCGTCAGCGCCATCAGTTTCAAATTGTGATTTTTGGGTTAGTAGGACTATTGGCTCGAGTCTCGAGTCATCCAAATGAGCTTTGCAAGAGTTTTCAAATTTTAAAAGTTGAAAACTTAAGAGAGTTGACCAAAGTCAATTTTCGAGGTTAGAAAGGTATTTATGTGTTTTGATGATTTCACTAGGTCCGGAAAGTGATTTTTGGTCTAGTTGAAGATTTGGTTTAATTTTTGAGGCTTTTGAATGAGTTTTGAGTAATTATTTGAAATTTTAGAAATTTCTAAGTTAAGAGTTAACTTCGGTCATCACCCATCAAGACGACCTTGTTTGGGTATTTTGATAATTCCATCAGGTCCAGAATATGTTTTACAAGTGGTTTGCACTATTGATTTGTGTTCGGAAAGTCTCGGATGAGTTTTGGGTACTTGTTCAGAGTTTGGAGTTTTTCTTCATTGAGTTTTAATAGTATCACCTGAAGCAAATGAACTATTTTTGGTGTTTGGATGGTACCACTTGATCCGTATCAAAATTTCAGAACCAAAATAAAAATAATCATCACATTTCGTATCCGTATAAGGAAGTTATACCCTTTTTAGTAAAGTATAGCGTTGCTGTGCCGGTGTGTCGCCTCGAAAAAAGGGCCGCACCAGCGCACCCGCTGGTGCAGAAAATGATCTACAGGTGCGAAAAGACCATTGAAGCGATGGCCTGGTCGCTGCTGTGACATCGCGAGTACAGGAAATGTCCGCCATTGCAAAGATAGCTGAGTACTTAAAGTTCAGACTTCGTTCTTTCACCAAAATCCAATTTTTGGGAGCTAGAGAGCTCCGATTGAGGTGATTTTTGATGTGTTTTTCTCGTATGATCATTGGGTATGTGATTATACCTTCATTTTGCTCATTTTCCAGGTATATCTATTTCATTTTCATGATTTTGATTCATAAAATTGAGATTTGAAACCCCAAAATTATGAAATCAAAAGTTCTTTATTTTAGAATCAATTTATGATGAGTTTTCATTTATTTTTGGAAATTAAGGTCCTCGTGGTATGAGTAAACTGATTTTTGGCATAAATTTATCAATATTTTTCATTTTAAACCACATTTGAATATAGAAATTTGGATTTTCCTGGTAAAGTTAAAGAATGATATTTTGATAATTTCAAGATCGATTTTAACTTCATTTTCAATGAAATTTCATTTTTGAACTCCTTAATTTATGGGTGATGTGATTTTCAAATAAAATTCTAGTTTTGCCGTTATGGGCTTGGGTTGACTTTTTGGATTCGAAATAGAAGTATAGCAATATGGGCATCGATAGACTCATATTTACGTGTAGAACTTATTACTGATAGATTTGAGATAAAATGAGACTGTTTTGGAATAGAAGTCATTTTGGAGGTGGTTCGTGGTGCATTTGTTCGGTTTTATGATAGGTTATGGCTTAATATTTTTCAAACTTTGCTTTGGAGGAAACTTATCGTGTAAAGCATGCTACCGGTTAGAAAAATTATGGATTTGAGTATCAATTGAGATGAATTATCATTGCGATGGAAGTTTCATGATAACACAGAAAAAAGCTGAAAATTCAAATTTAATTTATTTTAAAAAATAATACATGACGTATTACCATGTTTATTAATCAATACTTTAATTTTTATATTGTATTCAATTAACTTGCACATGTTTTGCACATAATTATTTTTTAAAATTTAAATAAATTGATGTCACGCGTATTTCTTGTTTTCCTGTTCCTCAAGTATTGAAATTAATTTGTCAACAAATAAACAAAAAAATAGATCATTTCACAAACAATTGTTTGTCTTGCTTATTTTATCTCGAAGTTTCAAGTTGAACTTGTAAAAATCGCAAGTTTCAAGTTGAACTTGTAAAAATCGCAAGTTTCTTAATGACACTTTTGTGGCTCAATTCTTTCAATAACTAAAAAGTGCAATATGCCGAAATCTAATTGGGGTTCGTGTTGGTGGAGGAACTGGATTTATGATAATTTATTTTATTTTATTTTTCAATTATGTAAAAAAATCAAATAATATTATATGAGTATGCAAATATATCCGGAAGTTCTCTTGATGATAGAAAACATTTTATTAGAAGTTTTTAGGGCAAACGTATTTTATGGAGAAGTTCTTAGGGTTAAATTTTTTGCCTAAGAGTCCCTAGACTACAAATGAATACGCTTGTGACTCTATCAGTCTGATATTTCTTTTGTAATAGGCATATTCTAGAAGACTCTAAAGTTTTTACCATTCTTTTTCAAGGTTATTACAAGTTGTGCTAGATTAAACACATTCTCTATGAAACTTGAACAATCATAGTTGAAGATACGTTACTGATTTTCCAATGTGTTTGTTCTATGTATGTGTTCAAATTTGAACAAAACATATTTTTTTTGCACTACTTTTTTTATCAATAGCTTCTGTGAAATGTGGTTATAATTAAAAAAAAAAAAAGACTTGACAAGTGATGTGTATTTTCTTTCCTTTTAGTTAGTTTCTCGAGAAGAAGGAAATTCCGCTCTAAGTTTCTCTTTCATTTTCTTGTAGCCTTGTTATCTTATCTGGTCATAATTATTTCAGATAAAATAATTGATTCAATTGTAATTTTGGATATTGTTCAAATATTGTTAAATGTATTTGATAATGTCCATCATACATACCATAATATGACAAACCAATTACTTATGCAATATTTCATATTGAACAATGATCTTGTTAGCTCCTAGATTAATTCCTATGTGAAATATCAAATTTTATTTATTTGAAAACATAATACATGACGTACATACATTATTTATTAATTAATGCTTTCATTTTATTCTGCATTCAACCAACTTGCACATATCTTGCACATATATAATTGTTTGCGATATTCAAGCAAATAAATATTTCGTGTGTATTTTCTTCCTCATTCTTCGATCACTAAAATTTATTAAAAAAAGAGCTAGAATAAATAAATTTCAAAAATAATTAAGTCCATCCAATCCTTAACACAGATGAAAGTTTCATGACAACACAGAAAAAGGTTGTAGCTTGTGAATTTCAAATTTAATTTATTTTTAAAAATAATATATGGAGTACTACCTGTTTATTAATTAATACCTTAAATTTTATATTGTATTCAACCTACTTGCACATATTTTGCACATAATTATTTTTAAAATTAAAATAAATTGATGTCAAAATTAATTTGTAAATAACAAACAAAATAATTAAATTATTTCACAAACAATTGTTTACCTCGCTTATTTCCTCTCGAGGTTTCAAGTTAAACTTGTAAGAATCACACGTCTCTTAATGACATTTTTGTGGTTCACATATTATGATAATTAATTTAATTATCTTATTTCTCAATTACGTAAAAAATAGATAATATTATACAGCTATGCAAATATATCCCAAAGTTTTATTGATTAAAGGAAACATTTTATTAGGAGTCCCCAGGGCAATCCTATTTTCTGGAGAAGTTCCTAGAATTAAAGTTTTTGCCTAACAGTCCCTAGCCTACCTATAAACATGCTTGTGACTCCATCAATCTGGAAGATTATTCTTACATTCTTTTCCAGGTTTACAAATTGGTCCTAGCTAGATCAAAGGCATTCTCTACGACACTTGAACAATCAATGTTGAAGATTGTCATGACCCAACTATCGGGTCATGCGGGCACCTACTCTAAGCACCTAGATAGGAGAACCCTTACCACCCGATCCAAGAGGTAAATGCGGAAATGAAAAGTAAACATCAGATCGCAACCCTTTTTAATAATGGAAAACATTTATTAACTTTAATACAATGAAATCCTTTAATAAACTTGAAAACAACTCTCCCTAAGAACTAGTCTAAACAAGTACAAGAGCTACTACAGGAGAAATACAAGAAAATGAAGAGAAGACACAACTTCCATCATGGAAATGAAGAGTAGAAGCTGCTGGAGATCGCCATCGTCCTGTACCTATGAAACATCACTGATCCTACAACCAGACTATACCCAAAAAGGTATAGCAAGAGAGGTATCAACAACACGTACTGGTAGGCATCATCGGTCGACCCAAATCCATTACATACCATCGTATAAGAAATCAAGAAAAATATGCAATAAGTTACAGTAATCCATTTCCTTCGACATCCACTTTTACCACTATGATATTGACACTAAGAACTTGTACGTTCTGTCCCAAGCCTTCCTACCTCGTTCCACTGCCAACTCCGCAGCTGAGAGACTCTGTACCATCCCATCCTGGTCCAACGTAACACCTAGGACCTTCCCACAATCACTTTTAACACTAGGACCTCTCGGGCCACACTTAACTCTAAGACTTCCCAAGTCACACCTTACACTAGACTTCTCCAGTCACCCATCTTACCAAGCACTATAAGCACCTCAGTAGTTCCAGTCTCAACAATCAGGTTTACTATCCATCCCTGTTAGCCAGCTGAGAGGCAACCTACAAAACCTTGATTTACCATCCTGACTCAAGTTAGGATCCTAAGTTAAACACTTTGACCTTTAGCTCTTATCCAAACAATGAAGGACTACCTGTGAATTTTGCGTATTCAACCCCAAAGGTTCCTTATCCTTGACATCCCATCGGTTCAAGCACTCATAGAATCCTAGCCTCATTTCACTAACGAGTCAAACCTGACTCCTTAGGACCTCAGTCCCTCTAAGATCACCCATATTGGACCCGTCAAGCCATACGCCTCACCACCTCTAGTCCTGTGCCCAACTAGCCCAGACATCACCGTTTGCCGGCCTGTCACTCTTATCAAATTGGAATTGAAAACGTATGATATTGACAAAAATTCACCAGACCATATGAACAGCCAAGTCTATATGACTACCAACAAGACCACCAGTCAACAACCAGACTCAACAACCATATAAGTCATGCCCCTCTATGCAAGTGACCAGACCACCTAATGTTGTGTCACAACTTGCAAGTTACCTGAACCTCCCAAGTATCCCTAGGACATCATCTATGTCATTTAACACATGATCCTGGTTTACAGAAGAAACCACCTTATAATTTAAGTACACCAACCCTGTCAAGTAATAATAAATTCCGGCCCACTCAAGAACCCAACATGTAACGAACAATAAATAAATTCATACTAAGTAAAGCAGTACAACATGTAATAACAGTCAGTAGTATAACTCCAGACTCTCAGTCTACCTTCTAACTTATCAACCACAAGGAACATGTTCAACAATCATTTGACAACCAACAATAAACATGACATTTACCCTTTTTAATAACCCAGATCAATCAAGGATCCCTAGACCAACACCTAAGTGTTAACATGCGATGCCCGGTTGTCACGATCTGATTTCTCGAACATGATGGCACTTACAACCCCCAGTAGGAGAACCAATCCCCGTAGCCCAAAACGGTTAGTAATGGGCTACTTTCTAACAGTTAAGCGAAAGAACAAATAAATAAGCGGAAGCAAGGGAACAAGATGAATAAAATGGATAATCGGAGTAATATAAATATAAAGCGGAAGCTAAACCAACCCAAAACCTGGTATCATAGGGTATAAGAGTCAAACTACATCAGGAGTACAAAGGTACAAAAGTAATATATACATGATGTCTCCGAAACTACAGGAGTACAAAATACATCGAGGATAAACTAAAGTAAAGCTCTGAATGCCAAGAGCTCACCCTCAGTCTGGATAATCCCAAAACAGCACCCCGCACGAGTCTCCGGTGCTCTAACGGTGATGGCCCACACTAGGATCTGCACCAGAAGATGCAGAGGGTAGGGTGAGCACCAAATGCGAAGCATAAAGTACCCAGTAGATATCATAGGTCGACTAGGCACATATAAAGTAAAAGAGCAATAGCAGACAATATAGAAGTAAGCATTCACGACAATCAACGGTAAGGTACACAGAAACTAGCCCAGAGGGAAGACAATAGAAAGCAACAAGCAAGGCTAGCAAATAGAATATATATATGGAAAACACAAGTGAAAGTAAGAACGACGCACCTGAGATCCTCGCAAAAATAGTATATATACACAAGTCTAGAAATGGACGGTATACCGGTAACCTCAAGTATAAGGAATGGGAGAGAAGTGTAAAGTAGACATGCTCTGAAATAGTAAACAATAACCACACTAATCACAATAATCTCATTCCAGATACCAACAGCCCCGCTGTAACCAAGCTCTAACCACACTAATCACGACCATCTCAATCCAGAAACCGACAGCCCAACTGTAACCAATCTCACACTCAAGACAGAAGTAATAATGATAAGACTCTACCTACAGTCCCTCGGCCTCCCATACAACCAAGGAACGCAAACAAGTGAAAACAAAACCTCCGGCATCCCATACTATCGGAGCATATAATCAACAATCAACAGACAAGGGTGGTACCTCACGCAGATGAATGATATGATGCCATGCTAAGTAAAAGTGATCAAAGTACCGTATGTCACCCGCTTCTGGCGACCTATAAGGCCCAGAAGACGGGATCCATGGAAGGTCCCACCCGTATACCACTACTACACCGTATACCCTCCCTCCTACACCCATAACTCGCAGCTTCTGTTCCGGAATGACAAGGTCCATGGAGGCCCCCGACAAACATACTAGATGCCCCACATCCTCAAGATCATCCCTAAGTAAAGCTACTTGGAGGATATCCAGGTCTAAAATAGTAAGCCCAAAAGCTCTAGCACTCGGCCCTGCCTAGTCCAGCAATACCCCGGATGCTGTAGTATAAAAATAGGGCACCCGACCCTGTCAAGCCCAAGAAAAAGTGGAACTATTGATGAAATGTCCTTTAAAACTTTCCTTACCCCAAGAAGATCCACAAGACAAGTCAAAAACCATTTCCATATCATTTCCGTTGAAAATGGCCCCCCCGGGCCATGCAAAGTTTAGAAAATAGTTCCAGAAGGCCCGAAGCCAAAACCGTAGTAAAACGTGGGAAAACCTCTCTATATGCATGGAAATGGAATGATCACACACACAATAGCCACCCCGCAGCTCACAATCAACCTATCGGCCCTGCTCAGGCTCCAAAGCTACTCAGCAAGCATAACCAACCTAGAAGGATAATTCTATGTCCGGGACTCACGGACATTCCCAATGATTCCACCGTCTATGTTCCAGAGTCAACAAGGCCTCAAAGGACCACAAGGGTAATAATATCAATTAACAAGAATTCTACACTCAACGGAGGAAAGAAATATGATGGATCATGAAGGAGCGGCCAAGGTCTGTGGTACCAACCTAATAACCCAACCCAAGGATGCCAACTAGTACAATTTTACCCGATATATGCAAAGACTAGGGAGTTAAGCCGTAACTTACCTATCGTCCGACGACAAGCTGCAGGAATGGCGATATCCGGGGCTGAGATGCTCTAAACGAGAATCAAACTATCAAATTCACGAATAAAAAGTTAAGACGAGTCTAATGATACTCATATTGCTACAATTGTAGCCGGGACGATATCCGGTTCAAAAGCGAGCCCGCGGGGCCCATAACCAAAACCCTAAAACAAAAAGAACCACGACTACCCCAACAATGCCAAGAGGGCATGCTCCAAATTTGAGCACAAATGGCCAAGGAAAAAGGCGTCAAAACAGCCTGCAAAGGTTGGGGTTTAAAGAATGGAATTTCGGAAATAAAATGGAAATTGGGCAAGAAATACTTACCACAAAGATGGAATTCCAGCCAACACGAAGAATTCACCACCCCTAACGAACGAGCATGCACAAGCCGTAAGGCAGCCACTATAACAAAATCCCAAGCTTGGGATGAGGGCATCAATGGAGGACTTAAGAATTTCAAGAGAAGAATGAGCTTACCAAACGACGTGGAAGCGCGGAAAATCCACAAACAAATGACTCCCCAAGGCTTAGAATCAAGTAGGAGAAATATTTTGGAGAGAAATCAGAGTTTTAGAGTGAGAAAGTGAGAGAAACAATGCTGGAAAAACAAACTTTCAGCTATATATAGCTGCTGGAAAATGGCCAGCGCCAACAACGCTGAAGGGAGGCAGGCGCCCCGACACTATGGCGCTGGGAGGGCGTGATCGTGCTGAAGGTTGCCAGGCGCTGAGGCGCGATTTCTCTGGCCTTGGCGTGATTGCGCTGAAGGCTAGCCTGCAACTAATTTTCTGCAACTTTTAGAATACTCCACGGGGTGTTCCGGACACAATCGGAAACCGATATCAAAAACCAATAATGCTAACAAAGTGGAAACGACGTTCCGGACTCAACAAAATCAACGAAACTTCTATACGAGGTCGTTTCGGAGAAATGTTGACCCAAGTCAACCCTAACTAAAAGGAACCCAAGGTATCGAAATGAGTCCGACTCACCCGGAACCCGAGCCAACCACCTTCCTATCCCAAACTCAACATTCCAAATCTGATGGAGTCGTCAGATTTTGAATCTGACACTTCGATCATCAAAAGTCACCAAAAGTTACACTTTCAACTCCAAATGGCCTGAAAACTCAGAAAACCACACAAACCCCACACCGGAAGTTCTCAGGCCTCAACTAAAGGTCTAACTAGACCAAACTCATCGCTCTGGAGCTAACGGAACTGTCAGAATTCAATTCCGAGAACATTAGCTAAGAATGTTGACCAAAGTCAATGATATTCTAAGTTTAGGCTCTAAAATAGGCAAACGGTCAAATCGACCAAACGAATGACCAGGGCGCCGACCCACCGGTCCCAGCAAGCCATAAATGACTTGGGGTCGCTACAGGAAGGCTCTAATAGTGCAATAAATGCGTAAACGCAAAGATGACCGAAAGGGTCATCACAACATCCACTACTAAAAAGACTTTCATCCTCGAAAGTCAAGAAGAAAGGAGTAGCTAAAGGCTCGAACAACTATAGATACTAAGCACGAACTCACTCTCAGTCTCCCAAGTAGCCTCCTCGATCGGACGGTGCCTCTACTGAACTTTCACAACCAGAATCTCCCTAGATCTCAACCTCCTGATATCTCTGGCAAAAATAGTTATCGGCTCCTCAACAAATGATAACCTCTCATCCAACTGAACCGAATCCCAATGCAACACATGAGACTCATCTGGTACATACCGGTGCAACATCGAGACATGGAATAATGGGTGAATAGGAGAAAACATCGGAGGCAACGCTAGCATGTAGGCAACACTACCAACCCTCTACAGAATCTCATATGGTCTAATGAACCTGGGGCTAAGCTTGCCCCTCCGACCAAATCTCATCACGCCCTTCACGGGAGATACACGAAGGAAAACAAGGTCACTAACACTGAACTCCAAGGCACGAAGTCTATGGTCAGCGTAGCTCTTCTGCCTACTCTGGGCCGCTCTAAGTCTATCCTGGATCAAACGGACTCGGTCCAAGGAATCTCTAAGAAAATCCATACTCTGCGGTCTGAACTCTAACCCATCAAACCAACCAATGGGCGATCTGTAATGTCTACTATACAAAGCCTCGAAAGGTGCCATGCCAATGCTCGAATGAAAGCTATTATTATACGGTACTACCGAAAGTCTGAAGTGAAGCCTGGACTGGTCGGCTGGACTGACCCTGGTACTGCTGTGGCTGATAACTCCGACTCCATTGGCCAGGACCTCTACCGCCATATCTGGAACCACTATAGACACCCTGATGTCGAGGCCTCTTATCTCTGGACCCCTGATCATGTCGCTGTAAGTCCTCCACAGTGCGCGCATAATCTATAATAGCCTGGAACGACCGGCCACTGGCAATCAATATCTCAGCTGGCTACCTGATCTCTGGCCTCAAACCCCATACAAATCTACGAATCCTATCAGTCTCGGTAGGAATGATCATAGCTCCGAACGGTGCTAGCTGGTGGAAAAGGGTCTCATACTCTGAGATAGTCGTAGACCCCTGTACAAGGTGAGTAAACTGCTCCCTGCGACGCTCACGATCACTCTGTGGTAGGAACTTGGCCATAAAGGCCTCATAAAACTCAGACCAGGTCAAAGGAGGTGACGATGGTGGTCTACAAGCAACCTGGGCCCTCCACCATAACTTCGTTGGGCCCTCCAACTGGTAGGTAGTGTAACCAACCCCGTGAGTCTCCAACAAACCCAGATGATGCAACACCTCCTCACAGGTGGTAATGAAGTCATGTGGATCCTGTCAAGAAGTACCAGCAAATCTCGGAGGTGCTAACCTCAAAAACCTACCCAACGCCTTCTGCTCTGACTCTGTCATAGCTGGGCGAGGAGCAAGAGGCTGTGCAACAGATGGGACCGGAATAACCTCCGCACGGGGAGCCATAGTAGCCGGCTGCGCTCCTGAGCTCTGTGCACCCAGGGCTGCTCCCTGAGCGGATGTCTGCGCTACCTCAGAAGGCCGCTCTCCAATCACACCCAAAAGCTGTAATAGTAATCCCCGAATATCTGGAGACTGAGCTGTGGGTGGAGCTGGCACAGAAGTGGGAACTGGAGCTGGTACCGGAGCTGGCGCTGGAGCTGGTGGTACCTGGGCTGGCCCCTGAACCACATGCTGCTCGGGCTCTATCTCCACGCTAGCAGCTCTAGCAGGTGCCACTGTTCGAGGGCGTCCTCGACCCCTAGCTGGAGTGGGAGGCTCATCCTCGCGTGCTGCCGATGATCTCGTACGAACCATCTGCGGAAGAATGAAGTAGAACAAATGAGATCCCTAGAAACTTCAAGGGTTGTAAGCACAACACAGAAGCAATGAAAGAGTCGAATTTCCTAAAATGCCACTGTAGCCTCCCAAAGATTGAGTACGGACGTCTCCGCCCCGATCCGTAGGACTCTACTAGACATTTGCTCTTATACCGATGACACCGGTGAACCTAAAGCTCTGATACCAAGTTGTCACGACCCAATTTCTCGGTCATGATGGCGCCTACAACCCCTCAGTAGGCGGACCAATTCCCGTAGCCCAGAACAGTTAGTAATGGGCTACTATCTAGAAAAAAGGGAACAAGACGAATAAAATAGATAACAGGGATATAAATATATACATATGCGGCAACTAAACCAAACCCCAAGACCTGGTATCATAGTACAGAGCCAAACTAGATACATGGAGTACAAATAAACCAAAACTATATATACAGATGTCTCTGAATGGTAATAGAGTACATGAAGCAAAAGATAAACTAAAGATAAGCTCCGATCGCCAAGAGCTCACCCTCAGTCTGAAGTAGTCCCCAACATATCTCCAAACACGAATCACAGCGATCTAACGGCGATGGCCCACGCTAGGATCTGCACCCAAAGATGCAGGGGGTAGGGGTGAGCACCAAATGCGAAGCATAAGGTACCCAGTAGGTATCATAGGCCGACTGGGCACATATAAGATAAAAGCGCAGTAATAGACAGAATAGAAGCAAGTAGTCACAGAAATCAACGAAAGGTACACAGGAACTAGCCCAGAGGGAAATCAACAGAACCACATATGAGGCTAGTAAGCAGAATATACACATCATAGACACAGGTGGAAGTAAGAACAACGCACCTGGGGTCCTTGCAACAACAGTGTATACAAAATAAGTTTACGAAATGGACGGTATACCGGTAACCTCAAGTGTAAGAAGAAGAGAGAAAGAGTAACAATAGGCATGCTCAGAGACATGAATCAAACTCAACTAATCACACCAATCTCATACTTATCCATAATAGAGAACAATTCTGTAAGTAAAAAGCAAAAGTCTACCTACAGTCCCCCGGCCGCCCATACAACCGAGGAACACAAACAAGCGAAAACAACCCTTCCGGCATCCATACTACCGGATGCGTACAAACAGCAAATACAACAAGGGTGGAAGCCTGAACCATGAATGATTGATGCATGAAATCTCAAGTGCATACGTATTCCTGTTTATGTAACCCTCCTTCCGCGCCGATCCGGCCCAGCAGGTACGTCATGGAGGAGACTCTGCCGTATACTCTACTCCACGCGTATACCTCTTCCGGCACACAGCACCCATAGCCCTGGCCCGGATAGCAGGTCATGAGTCCAGACTCATACTCAAACTAAGTATCAAGAACATGTATCAAGATAGAGACCAGTCTCGATATCAAGATAGAGACCAGTCCCTGAGTATGCATCCAGACCTGTCAGACTAAAATAAAGTAGGAAAATATCTCAAAACCCCTCCAAGGGGGCCCGGGCGTAGCCGGGTCTAAACAGTAAAAAGTCATCTCAGGTGCTCGGTCCGACCGAGGCTAAAAATTATCTCAAGTAACAAGAAAACTCAACTAGCACCCCGGCCCTGCCGAGTCTAGCGATAATCGTAAAACTGATGATTTTAAACATAATTTTACTTTCTTTTATCCAGAAATATTCACAAGTTAAATCAAACCATTTCCAAATTATTTCCATCAAAAATGGGCCCCTCGGGCCATGCAAGGTTTAGAAAATAGTGCCAGTAGGCCCGAAGCCAAAACCATAGTAAAACATGGATAAAACCTCTTTATATGCATGGAAATGGTATGATTACACACAATAGCTGCCCAGCAGCTCACAATCAACCTATCGACCCTGCACAGGCCCACAGCTACTCAGCAAGCATAACCAGCCTAGAAGGATAATTCCATGCCCGGGACTCGCGGACATTCCCAAAATCCCACCTTCTATGTTCAGAGTCAACAAGGCCTCACAGGACCACAAGGGTAAATAAAATATATCGGCAAGTACTACAAACAACGGAGGAACAAAAGTAGGCGGACATGAATAAAGCGGTCGAGGTCTGTGGTACCAACCTAATAAACCAACCCAAGGATGCCCATTAATACAATTTAATCCTATATATGCGGAGTCTAGGGAAAATAAACCGTAACCTACCTGTCGTCCGACGACAAGCTGCTAGAACAGCGATGTCCAAGCTCGAACCACTCCGAGAAAATCCAAACTAAATCGGAATCGGATTCGGATTTGGGACGGAATAACTTGACGTAGATAATTGATTTCCTTCCCGAAATTAAACACAACGTCAAAATATATCTAGTTCCACCTAATTCTCTCCGTATACGTATGTAGCAGGTGACCTTTACTGCTGCAACACCTCTTTCTAATATAAAAGAACGAATAGAGAATTAAATGCAAGTCCTGTTCAATCCTTAATTACATATGTAAATCACATATGAGTTAGGCAGCAAATCATTTCCATGTTGAGATGCTGCCACCTTTCACACTTTAGTAAGTGTTGTGTTAGCCCTCCACTTCCACGTGGAAGTGGAGGTGGCAACCAACTCGACCCGTTAAGTATATATTCGGGTATTGCCTAAATTCGTGGTAAAATAAATATAATACTTTAAATATACCATAATTCATAGAAAATTATTTCAAACAAAACCTACTATATTATAATAATAACTTTCAACATAGCTAAATTTACTATCTCCGTTAAAATATTACGGAGTATAAAAACCTTATAAAATAAATACGTATACACTTATATCGTATCAAATATATTTTTCATAAACCTTTAAAATATTTTGAAAAGGCGATAATAATATAATTTTTACCAAATTCAACTTTTAAATAAATATTTCAAATACACGCACGATGCTAATAAAGTTCTTAAGTTTAGGCTCGTAATTCGCCTACGCACGATTTCGATACTCAAGAATTCTCTCGGGATCCTCCCTTATTTTTTATAACTGTTTCGGAACTAAAATGGCATTTTAAAATGTGACGTCGAGGCTTAAATCGCGTTTAACCCGACCCGGTTCGCGGCCCGGTTCGCAACCCGTTTTCTGCCAGACAGTCCGCAGTAAAACAGTCATAACTCTTTACTCCGAGATCAGTTGGACGTGAGGTTTTGTGCGTTGGAAACTAGACTCGTAGACCTTCGATTTGGTATTTCGGGGGACTTCTAACTCTTTATATATTGGGAGAAAAGTCCCGAGACATTTGACCCAAAGTTCAGAAAATTTGTTAAAGGTCTTACGATATCTTTTGTCGATTTGCTCAAAACTCAAACGTGGAAATGACCGGAAGGGTCATTACACCACTACAACAAATTTAAATATTCATTATTAATTATTTTTTATTCAATGGAGTTTTTAGGTCAATATCTAAAGCAAGAACAAGATCATCAAGATCAAACAAGAATTTTTTCATTCAATGGCATTTTTAGGTCAATACCCACAGAAAGAACAAGATCATCAAGATCAAAAAGAAATTTTAAAAATTAATTTAAAAGTCCTAAATATTAAAAATATAAGTAAATAAATATTTTATTTACTGTGAAATTTATTTTTAAAGGAGAAAATAGGTGAACAATAATTCGTTAAGGGATTTCACGCCATGCACATTATTTGTTGTAGTGTATGTGCATTGCACATGTATGTCGCGTCAATATAAGAAATATAGACAAAAAGAATGAAGTATATATTATTGCCATTGAACTTACAACATATGTAATATTATATTCATTTAAATAGAAAAAATATATGTTCTTATAATTTTAGTTTATGTGTGTGCACGTGTATGTCGCGTTAATTAATCAGCATAAAATATATACAAAAAATAGATTATTAAAAAAAAAATTAATTCCAAAAATAAATGCAATATTTACTTAAATGGTGAAATTGAGATTCATTATTATTTTTTAATAATCAACTGTAATAAGTTATGATACCCAGGTCATCCATAAGAGATGAAGTTTCAACTATCTAGAGTCTAATCTAAGAAAATGGGAGATTGATGGTGCGGGATGGATGAAATGGAGGCTTGCTTCCAGAGTCTTGTGTGATAAGAAGGTGCCACCAAAAATTAAAGGCAAGTTTTACAGAGTGATGGTTAGACCAACTATGGTGTATGGGGCAGAGTGTTGGCCAGTCAAAAACTCTAAAGATTTTTGTACTTTTAATATATAGTAGATAAAGATATGATTACACACACGTGTAATCTAATGCTTCTATATTCTTGGTTTGACTTTCGCTTTAAAATAGTCTGTCTTTTCATAGCCAAGCCATTATCTATATAGTCACCAAAAAAAACCATTCATCCACTACAATAAATCTAAAAATTTTATTCTTTTTTTATTCAATGGAGTTTTTAGGTCAATACCTATAGCAAGAACAAGATCATCAAGATCAAACAGGAATTTCAAAAAATTATTTAAAAATCCTAATTATTAGAAATATAAGTAAATGACCATCTTATTCAATGTGAAATTTATTTTTAAAGGAGAAAAAAGGTGAACGATAACTCGTTAAGGGGTTTAATGGCACATACATTGTGTGTGTAGTGTACGTGCATTGCACGTGTGTGTCATGTCAATATAAAAAATACAGACAAAAAGAATGAAGTACATAATATTGCAATTGAAGTTACAATATATGTAATATCATATTTATTTAAATGAAAAAAATATGTGTTCTTATAATTGTAGCTTACGCGTGTGCACATGTATGTCACGTTAATTAATTAACATAAAATACATAGAAAAAATAGATTATAAGAAAATAACAATTAACACTAAAAATAAATGCAATATTTACTTAAATGATGAAAATGAGAGTTATATTTTTAATAATCAAATGTAATAAGTTATAATACCCAGGTCACCCATAAGAGAGAAAGTTTAAGTATTCAGGGTCTATTATCCAAGAAAATGGAGAGATTCACAAGGATATCGCTCATTAATTGGTGCAGAATGGAGGAAATTGAGGCTCACATCGATAGTCTTGTGTGATAAGAAGGTGCCACCAAAAATTAAAGGTAAGTTCTACGGAGTGATGGTTAGACCAATTATGTCGTATGGGACAGAGTGTTGGCCAGTCATGAACTCTCACATTCAGAAGAAGAAAGTTGCATAAATGAGGATGTTGCATTAGATGTGTGGTCATACTAGGAGAGACAATATCAGAAATAAGAATATCAGGGGCAAAGTGGGACTGGATTCGGTGGAGGACAAGATGCGAAAGCAAGACTAATATGGTTTGGACATGTGAAGAGGAGATGCATGGATGCCCCAGTGTAGAGGTGTGAGAGATTTGGTATGGATGATTTCAAGAGAGTAAGAGAATGAACAAAGAAGTATTGAAGAGAGGTGATTAAATAAGATACAACACGATTTCAGCTTACCGAGCACATGGCCTTAGATAGAAATTTGTAAAAGACACAGATTAGGGTAGAAGGTTAATAGGTAGTAGTGCATTGTCTCGCTATCCGTCCATACTAGTACTCGTAGTAATGCTCATGTTGTTTCTTACCTTCGATTTATGTCGCTTTCTGCTATTTTTTATACTTTGATTATCATATTATTTTTTTGTAGTTTTTACTCAATATGCTTTCACTTTCATTACTTCTTTTGGACTTTTGTGATCTTTTTTTCTTGAACCAAGGGTTCATTAAAATAACCTCTCTACCTCTACGGTAGAGGTAAGGTCTGCGCGCACTCTACCCTCTCTAAGACCAATCTTGTGAATTATATTGAGTATGTTGTTGTTGTTGTATTTCTATATTTTCATTTCTCTTTTTTTGATTATACAATTTAGAGAGGTGGAGGAGGAGAAATTCAATGTATTAATGTAAAATTATCACGACCCAAAATTCAAATGTCATGATGACACTTATTCCAACCCTATGATACGTAAGCCAAATCCAAAAAAACAAGAATTTAACAATAAGTGAAAGAAATAAGTAATCATATACGCATAAGCACAACTCAAAGAAAAGGGAATACACAGATAACATTAGTCTACCTCAAAATCTGGAAGTCACTTATACAAGCCTCTACATGAGTATAATACAATCTCAAAAGTATGAACATCCAACATAAGGAAAATGACATAAAGGAAAAAGAGAAGTGATCTGATGAAGCCATGGATCAACCAGTAGCTACCTCGAATCTCGAAATAAAGAACCTCGGGCATGAAAATTGGATCAATGCCTAAGGACAGCCATCTTGGTATTTGCACATAAGGTGCAGAAAATAAACTAGCATGAGTACTAATTCACATGTACTCAGCAGCATCATCAACTGACGCTAATTTAAAGAAATGAAGAGAACCACCTAATTACCACTACCCAACACTTTCCACATGTACCTATCAAATCAGGAAAGTCATGTCACGACCCAATTTCTTGATCATCATGGCACCTACAACCCCCAGTAGGCCAACCAATACCTGTAATGCATAACGATCAGTAATGGGCTACTATCTAATAATTTAAGCGGAAGAACAACTTAATAAGCGGAAGCAAGGGAAGAAGATGAAGCAAATAGATAGCAGGAATATATACATACATATGCGGAAGCTAAACCAAACCCAAAACCTGGTATCATGGTATAGATCCGGATCTACATATAAGGAGTATGAAAGGGTCTAAAACAACATATATACACAAATGTCTCCGAGTAGTAATAGAGTACATAAAGCAAAAGATAAACTAAAATCTAAGATTAGGTCGTCAAGAGCTCACCCTCAGCCTGGATAGTCCAAAATCTCCAATTACGACTCACAGCGATCTAGCGGCAATGTCCCACAATAGGATCTGCACCAGAAGATGCAGAGTGTAGTTTGAGCACCAATTGCAAAGCAACCGGTACCCATTAGGTATCATAGGCCGACTGGGCACATATAAGATAAAAGAGCAGTAATGAACATAATAGAAAATAGATAGTAACAGAAGGCAATGAATAAATACAGAAACTTATCCCAGAGGGAAGACAGCAGAAAGCAACATATAAGGCTAGCAAGTAGAATATATGCACAACAGGCACAGGTGAAAGTAAGGAACGATGCACCTGGGGTCCTTGTAATAACAGTATATACGTAATAAGTTTCAAAAGTGGACAGTATACCAGTAACTTCAAGTACAAGGGAAGGGAGGAGAAGAATAAAGATAGGCATGCTCAAAAACAGGAATAGATAACCAACTTCATCATACCAAACTCAACCCAGGAACTAACAACCTCTCAGTATCTAATCTCATATATATAACCATGATAGGGTGTAGTATAGCGATAAAGTAACAAGCGTCTACCTACAGTCCCCCGGCCGCCCATACAACGGAGGAACGCAATCAAGTGAAAACAAACTCTCCGGCTACCCATATAACTGGAGTGTACACTCAACAAAAAGTAAACAAGGGTGGAACCTCACATAATGAATGATATGATATGATATTCCAAACTAAGTGCAACCACAGTGTCAATATATTACCCCTTCCGGTGCCTCAAAGGTCCAATAAAGGCGGGATCCATGGAAGGACTTCTCTGAGTACATCTACTCCATCATAAACCCTTACCCCCAGTCACCCTTTTACCCATAGCACTTGGTCCAGAACGACAGGGTCCATGGAGGTCTACTCGTAGACCACATACTACACTCTAACCTCAAATATCAGCCCAGAGTGCCACCGGATCCAAACTAGTACTCAAATGCTCAAAATGCATGCCTGAATTCTATCCAGGTCTAAGTCAATGAAATAAGTCTCATAAACCCCCCTCAAGGGTGCCCGGGTGTAACTGGGTCTAAAACAGTGGAAAAATCAAGTCCGATGCTCGGCCTTACGTAGTCTAATATCATTTCTCATCCACAACAGGGTCAATCTAGCACCTCAGTTCAACCGGGTCTAATATGTAGTAGGAAAACTATAACTAATCTTTCTTTTAACCTTTCTTACCCCAAGAAGATCCATTAAGATGATACCAAACCATTTCCTAATTAATTTTACCAAAAACAAACCCCACGGGCTATGCAAGGTTTAGAAAATCATCAATAGAAGGCCCGGAGCCAAAACCATAGTAAAATCATGAGGAAAAATCCTTTTATATGCATGATGATGGCATGCTCAATCATAATCAATAGCCCAATGGCTCACAATCAACCTATCCGCCCTGCACAGGCTCTAATCGTTCTATAACACAGATAGCCAGCTCTATAATAGAAATAATGATTTTCGGGACTCACGGTCATTCCCAATACCCCACCATCTATGTTCCTGAGTCTATATAAGGCCAC
Organism: Jaltomata sinuosa; assembly: GCA_003996215.1. NCBI lineage: Eukaryota > Viridiplantae > Streptophyta > Magnoliopsida > Solanales > Solanaceae > Jaltomata > Jaltomata sinuosa. The sequence continues at coordinate 234,988 of QJPP01001277.1, forward strand.
ACAGGACCACAAGGGTAAATAGAGCATATAAAACAAGTACTACAACCATCGGAGAAAGAAAAGTAACCGGACATAAATAAGTGGTCAAGGTCTATGGTACCACCCTAGTAAACCCAACCCAAGGATGCCCATTAGTACAATTTTATCCTATATATGCAAAGTCTAAAGGGTTTAAACTGTAACTTACATGTCATCCAATGATAAGCTACTGGGACAACAATATCCAAGCCCGAATCGCTCCGAGAAACCCCGAATGATAATCAAACTATCAAAAACATGAGCAATATGTTAAACGAGTCTAACGATACCCATAATGATACAATTATAGCTGGGTCAAATTCGGGTCTTCGGCAGGCCCATTGGCCCCGCAACCCGAGACCAAAAATGGAAACTCACATTATGATCATCAAGACCATGGGAGTACATGCCCGGAAAATCAAGGAATTTGGGCAATAAATTCGAGCTAAAACAACCCCTAAAGTAAGAAACTATCTAAGGGAGTTTAAGAATGAAGAATTTGAAATCACTTACCACAAGGAGAGGATTTTGCCAAGGATGAGGATATAAAGGAGTCCGTTAAGCATGCACTTCACCTGGGAATAGAGTCTGCAACAAATTTTTGAGCTCCAAGAATTCACAACAATGGAGTTTTGACTAACCGAGTGAAAGAAAGAAGTTTCAAGGAAAGAAAATTACCAACTACAATGGGGGAACGATCACAAACGAGAAAATGAACCCCAACACCAACAATGGAAGAAATGCAGTGCTTTGATGAGTTTTTAGCTTACAACAATGGAGAATTCAGTTTTGTAGTGAAAAGAATGAAGTTGAAAAACTTATATACTGCTTAGGGTTCCTTCATCGCGATCGCAAAGGGACCCCTCGCGGTCGCGAGGACCACACTGGCTAGACCATCGCGATAGCAAAGGCTAGCCACACGGTCACGAAGAACAAAGCGGACGAACTTCATCGCGATCGTGACTGGCGATCACGCAATCACGAAGAACAGGGCACCAGGTGCTTCATCACGATCGCGAAGGACAAGGCTCGCGATCGCGATTAATGCCTGAGGCCTGCACCTGTAACAACAAAAGTTTACAACTTTCCAAAACTTAACGGGGTATTTTAGGCACAATCAGAAACTAATATTCAAAAACCAATAATGCTAACATAGTGGAAACAACGTTCTGGACTTAACGAAATTGATAAAACTTCCATACGAGGTCATTTCGGAGAAATGTTGACCTAAGTCAACACTAGCCAACACCCAACCAAACACCCAAAATGAGCTCGTCTCACTTGGAACCCGAACCAACCATCTACCTAACCCAACATCAACATTCTAGAGCTGATGGAATCGTTGAATTTTGAATCTGACTCTCTGATCATTGAAAGTTGACCCAAGTTACACTTTCAACTCCAAATGGCCTGAAAATAGAAAAAAACAACACAAAACCCCCACACCGGAAGTTCTCAGGCCTCGACTAAAGGTCCAACTAGACCAAACTCAATGCTCTGAAGATAACAGAACTATCAAAAATTCAATTCCGAGCACGTTAGCTAAGAATGTTGACTAAAGTTAATGATATTCTAAGTTAAGGCTCTAAAATAGGCAAACAGCCAAAACAACTAAACAAACGACCAGGGCACCAAACTACCAGCCCCAGCAAGCCATAAATGACTTGGGGTCGCTACAGGAAAGCTCTAACAGTACAATGAATGCGTAAACGCGAAGATAATCGGAGGGGTTATCACAATATCCACTACTAAAAAGACTTTCATCCTCGAAAGTCAAGAATAAGAGAGTACCTGAAGGCTCGAACAACTGTGGATACTGAGCACGCAACACACTCTCGGTCTCCCAAGTAGCCTCTTCGACCGGACGATGTCTCTACTGAACTTTCATAATCGGGATCTCCCTAGATCTCAATATCCTGATATCTCTGGCCAGAATAGCTATTGTCTCCTCAACAAAGGATAAACTCTCATCTAACTGAACAGAATCCCAATGTAACACATAAGACTCATCTGGAATATATCGGCGCAATATTGAAATATGAAAAATGAGATGCACAGCTGAAATATCGGAGGCAAAGCTAACATGTAGGCAGTACTACCAACACTCTGGAGAATCTCAAATAGCCCAATGAACCTAGGGCTAAGCTTGCCCCGCCGACCAAATCTCATCACGCCCTTCATGGGTGATACTCGAAGGAAAACCAAGTCACCAACACTGAACTCCAGGGAACGAAGCCTACGATCGGCATAACTCTTTTGCCTACTCTGGGCTGCCCTGAGCCTATCCTGAATCAGACGGACTCGATCAAAGAAATCTCTAAGAAAATTTGTACTCTGTGGTCTGGACTCTAAACCATTGAACCAACCAATCAGTGATCTGGAATGACTACCATACAAGGCCTCGAAAGGTGCCATGCCGATGCTCGAATAAAAGCTATTATTATAAGCAAACTCAACCAAAGGCACAAACTGATCCCATGATTCTCCAAAGTCAAGTACACAATCCCAAAGCATGTCCTCCAGGACATGAATAGTCCTCTCGGACTGGCCATCTGTTTGAGGATGGAAAGCAGTACTAAGCTGAACCTCTATACCCAAATCCCTTTGTATAGCTCTTTATAACTGAGATGTGAACTAAGTGTCGCAGTCTAAAATAATAGAAGCTGAGACCCCGTGCAACCGAACAACCTCATGAATATAGATCTGAGCTAGCCTCTTAGCACCTAGGAAGTCTGAACCAGCAAGAAGTGGGCTAACTTAGTCAGAAAATCCACAATCACCCAAATGGAATCAAAACCCCAAGAAGTATGAGGGAAAATAACAATAAAGTCCATAGTAATACCTTTCCACTTCCACTTGGGAATGAGAAGTCGCTGCATTAAACCACTCGGTCTCATGTCTCGAACTTCACCTACTGACAGTTCAAGCACCGAGATACAAACTCTGTTACGTCTCGCTTCATAGCGCTCCATCAGTAAAGCTGTTTCAAGTCTCTATACATCTTCGCTGCGCTAGGATGAATGGAGTATCTAGTACAATGTGCCTCACGAAGTATCAAGTGAATCAAATCTCCAACCCTCGGTACACAAAGATGGCTGTCAAACCTCAGAATACCATCAGGACCCAAAGTAGCCCAGTTGGCCTCACCCTGAACTACCTGATCACGAAGGTCACACAAACTCTGATCCTCAAACTGTCAGCTCTGAATCTGATCAACTAGAGTAGAATGAACCTCAATGTTGTCAAGAACTCTGCTAGGATTCTACAAGTCAAGCCTAACCAAATGGTTAGCAAAAGACTGGATGTTTAAGGGAAACGGTCGCTTAGAAATTGAAATTAAAGCTAGGCTGCCCATGCTTACCGCATTCCGACTCAAGGCATCTGTTGCCATATTTGCCTTTCCCAGATGGTATAGAATAGTGAAATCGTAGTCCTTTAGTTACTCAATCCATCTCCTCTGCCTCGAGTTTAGCTCTCGCTGACTCGTAATGTACTGAAGACTATGATGGTCAATGAATATCTCTCAATGAACTCCATATAGGTAGTGCCTCTAGATCTTGAGCACGAATACTACAGCCGCCAACTCTAAGTCATGAGTAGGGTAGTTGCACTCGTGAACCTTCAACTGTCTCGACGCATATGCTATTACTCGACCCTGTTGCATCAATATACAACCAAGACTAACCCAAAAAGCATCACAATACACGGAGAAACTCTGACCCTCGACCGGTAAAGTCAAAACTGGAGCTGAAGTCAGTAAGGCCTTAAGCCTCTGAAAGCTATCCTCGCACTGATCCAACCACTGGAATGGAACATTCTTCCTAGTTAGCATAGTCAAGGGTGTTGTTATGGAAGAAAATCCCTGAATGAACAGTCTGTAGTAACCCGCTAACACAATAAAGTTACGAACCTCAGTGGCAGTAGTAGGTCTAGGCCAATCACGAACCACTGAAATCTTACCTGGATCAACTCTAATCCTATCCTTAGACATCACATGCCCTAGGAATGCAACTGACTCAAGCAAAAATGCATACTTTGAGAACTTGGCATAAAGACGATGATCTCTCAAAGTCTAAAGTGCAGTCCTCAAGTGCTGCTCATGCTCATCTCTACTCCGGGAGTATACCAAGATGTCATCTATGAATACTATCACGAACATATCCAAGTACGGGTTGAGCACCCTATGCATCAAGTCCATAAAGGTTGCGGGGGAATTAGTCAATGCAAAGGACATCACCAGGAACTCATAATGGCCATAATGTGTCCTGAATGTTGTCTTAGGGATGTTCTCTGCCCTAATCCTCAGCTGATGGTAGCCGAACATCAAATCAATCTTTGAAAACATGGCTGAACCCTGAAGCTGATCAAACAAGTCATCAATCCTCGGCATCGGATACCTATTCTTCACTGTCACCTTATTCAGCTACCGGTAATCAAAACACATCCGCATCGACCCATCCTTCTTCTTCACAAAGAGAACATAAGCACCCCAATGAGACACATTCGGTCTAACGAACCCCTTCGCTAACAAATCCTGGAGCTTCTCCTTAAGCTCTCTCAACTCAGAAGGAACCATACGGTAAGGAGAAATAGAAATAGGCCTGGTGCCCGGCTCTAACTCAATGGCAAAATCAATATCTCTCTCAGGTGGAAGACCTGGCAGGTCGGTAGGAAACATATCTAGGAAATATCTAACCACAGGAATAGACTCAGGAGATGAAGGGTCAGCACTAGCATCTCGTACATATGCTAGATAATCTAGACACCCATGGGAAATCAACTTCCTAGCTCAAAGACAAGGGATGATCCCAAATGATACGCGGCTGATAGAACCCTGCCGCACAACCGGGGATACACCGGGCACGGCTATGGTAATGGTCTTGGCCTAACAATCCAAAATTACATGGTGAGGGGATAACCAGTGCATGCGCAGTATCACATCAAAATCTAACATATCAAGGATCATCAAGTGACCCCAATTCTCCAAATCACCAACAGATATCATGCAAGTTCTCACAATCAAATCCACTACTAAAGAATCTCCTACTAGGGTCAAAACAAAAACAAGAACAGATAACGACTCACTATCCAACCTTAAACAAGGCAGAAAATAGGTAGATACATACGAACAAGTTGATCCAGGATCAAATAAAGCCATATCAGATTGATGGCACACATAAATCATACTTGTAATCATAGCATTCAAGGCCTCTGCCTTTGGTCTCCCAGAGACTGCATAAAATTGACGACGACCTCCACCTACTTGACCTCCATACCTACCACCTACTCTTCCATATGGGGCACTACCTCTAGCCTTACCATCGCCCCCTCTGGCAAGAGATTGAACTGCTCGCAAGGGCTCCACCGACTAGCGGCTAACTGAACTGTACCCCGCTGGGGGCAATCTCTAGCATAATGGCCAATAACAACACACTCATAACAAGGCCCTGACATCCTGAACACTCGAGATAAACCAGCAGAACATGTATGGCCACCACAACCTGATGCCCCAGAAGTTGTACCCCTCGAAGACTGACCCTGCTCGAACTGAGAAACCAATATCTCAGCTGGCTGTCTAAGCTTTGACCGTAATCCCCAAACAAATTTGTGAATCCTGTCCGGCTCAATCAAAATGATCATAGCTCCAAATAGGGCAAGCTGATGAAAATGGGTCTCATACTCAGATATAGACATGGATCCCTGCATAAGCCTGGTGAAATGCTCTTGGCGCCGCTCATGATCACTATGAGGTAGGACTTGGCCATGAAGGCCTCATAAAACTCAGACCAAGGCATCGGAGGTGATGTAGAAGGTCTGCAAGCAACCTGTTCCCTCTACCATAACTTTGCTAGACCCTCCAACTAATATGTAGTATATCCAATCCCGTGAGTTTCTAGCAAACTCAGATGGTGTAACATCTCCTCACAGGTAGTAATGAAGTCATGTGGGTCCTGTCCCAATGTACCAGCAAACCTCAGTGGTGCCAATCTCAGAAATCCACTCAAGGCCTTCTGCTCTCTATCTATCATAGCTGGGCGAGAAGCAAGAGGTTGTGCAACCACTGGAAATGGAGAAACCTCAGCACGGGGAGCCGCAGTAGCTGACTGCACTCCTGAACTCTGAACACCCAGGGCTTCCCTCTGAGTAGATACATGTGCTACCTCGGAGGGTCTCTCCTCGATCATACCCAATAGATGAAGTAGTAAACCCCAAAAATCTGAAGATTGAGCTGGGGCTAAAGCTGGCATAGGAACAGGTGCTGGAACTGGTACTGGAGCTAGTGGCACCTGGGTTGTCCCTGATCCACATGTTGTTTCTTAGGAGCAAACTCGGGCTCATAATCATACTCGGTCTCTCTCTCAACTCTAGAAGCTCTAGTCGGTGTTGCTGCTCTGGGATGACCTTTAGCCTTACCCCTGTGACCACCCCGGTCCCTAGATGGAGTCGGAGGTGTGGGGGTTAAAGGATCTCCTCCGCCAGAAGCTGAAGATCTCTTGTGAACCATCTGCAAAAGAGTGAACCAGAGAAAGTGAGATTTCCAGGAACCTTTAAGGATACTACGCATGAGAGAGAACCAAGAAAGGGCCATTTTTCCTAAAATGTCACCATAGCCTCCCAAAGATTGAGTATGGACATCTCTGCCCTAATCCGCAGGACTCTACTAGACATTGTCTCCTATACCGATGACACCGGTGAATCTAGAGCTCTGATACCAAGTTGTCATGACCTGATTTCTCGGTCATGATGGCACCTATAACCTCCCAATAGGTGAACCAATTCCCGTAGCCCGGAATGGTCAGTAATGGGCTACTATCTAATAATTTAAGAGGAAAAACAGCTTAATAAGCGGAATCAAGGGAAAAAGATGAAGAAAATAGATAGCAGGAATATATATATATACATATGCGGAAGCTAAGCCAAACCCAAAACCTGGTATCATGGTATAGAGCCAGATCTATATATAAGGAGTACGAAAGGGTCCAAAACAACATATATACATAAATGTCTCTGAGTAGTAATAGAGTATATAAAGCAAAAGATAAACTAAAAGCTAAGCTCCGTTTTCCAAGAGCTCACCCTCAGTCTGAATAGTCCAAAATCTCTAAGCACGACTCACAATGAACTAGCGGTAATATCCCACACTAGGATTTGCACCAGAAGATGCAGAGTGTAGTATGAGCACCAATTGCAAAGCAACTGGTACCCAGTAGGTATCATAGGCCGACTGAGGACATATAAGATAAAAAAGAAGAAATAAACATAATAGAAAACAAATACTCATAGAAGGCAATGAATAAATACACAAAAACTAGCCTAGAGGGAAGACATCAGAAAACAACATATAAGGCTAGCAAGTAGAATATATACACAACATGCACAGGTGAAAATAAGGAATGATGCACCTGGGGTCCTTGCAATAACATTATATACGTAATAAGTTTTAGAAGTGGACGATATATTGATAACCTTAAGTACAAGGGAATGGAGTAGGAGAATAAAGATAGAAATGCCCAAAACAGGAATAGAAAACCAACTTAATCATACCAAACTCAACCCAGGAACTAACAACCTCTCAGTATCCAATCTCATATATATAACCATGAAATGGTGTAGCATAGGGATAAAGTAACAAGCGTCTACCTACAGTCCCCCGGTCGCCCATACAACCGAGGAACGCAATCAAGTGAAAACAAACCCTCTGACTGCCTATACAATCGGAGTGTACACTCAACAAACAGAAAACAAGGGTAGAACCTCACAAAATGAATGATATGATATGATATGCCAAACTAAGTGCAACCACAGTGTCAGTATGTTACCCCCTCTGGTGCCCCAAAGGTCCAATAAAGGTGGGATCCATGGAAGGACTTTTCCCGAGTACATCTACTCTATCGTACACCCCTACGCCCAGTCACCCTTTTGCCCGTAGCACTTGGTCCAAAATGACAAGGTCCATTGAGGTCTACTCGTAGACCAGATACTACACTCTAACCTTAAATATTAGTCCGGAGTGCCACCAGATCCAAACTAGTACTCAAATGCTCAAAATGCATGCCTGAATTCTATCCAGGTCTAAGTCAATGAAATAAGTCTCATAAACCCCCCTCAAGGGTGCCCGGGTGTAACTGGGTCTAAAACAGTGGAAAAATCAAGTCCGATGCTCGGCCTTACGTAGTCTAATATCATTTCTCATCCACAACAGGGTCAATCTAGCACCTCAGTTCAACCGGGTCTAATATGTAGTAGGAAAACTATAACTAATCTTTCTTTTAACCTTTCTTACCCCAAGAAGATCCATTAAGATGATACCAAACCATTTCCTAATTAATTTTACCAAAAACAAACCCCACGGGCTATGCAAGGTTTAGAAAATCATCAATAGAAGGCCCGGAGCCAAAACCATAGTAAAATCATGAGGAAAAATCCTTTTATATGCATGATTATGGCATGCTCAATCACAATCAATAGCCCAATAGCTCACAATTAACCTATTGGCCCTGCACAGGGTTCAATCATTCTATAGCACAGATAGTCAGCTCTATAATAGTAATAAGGATGTCTGGGACTCACGAACACTCCCAATACTCCACCATCTATGTTCTAGAGTCTATATAAGGCTACACAGGACCACAAGGGTAAATAGAGCATATAAAACAAATACTACAACCATCGGAGGAAGAAAAGTAATCGGACATAAATAAGCGGTCAAGGTCTGTGGTACCAACCTAGTAAATCTAACCTATAAATGGCCATTAGTAAAATTTTATCCTATATATGCAAAGTCTAAAGGGTTTAAACTATAACCTACATGTTGTCTGACAATAAGCTACTGGGATAATAATATCCAAGCCTGAATTGCTCCGAGAAACCCTGAATGATAATCAAACTATCAAAAACATGAGTAATACATTAAAACAAGTCTAACGATACCCATAATACTACAATTATAGCCGGGTCCCTGAGACCAAAAATGGAAACTCACATTATGATCACCAAGACCATGGGAGTACATGCCCAGAAAATCAAGGAATTGGGGCAATAAATTCGAGCTAAAATAGCCCCTAAAGTAAGAAACTAACTAAGGGAGTTTAAGAATGAAAAATCCGAAATTGGCAATAATCACTTACCACAAGTAGAGGATTTTGCCAAGAATGAGGATATGAAGGAGTCCGCTAAGCATGCACTTCACCCGGGAATGCTATTAATACACTATTAAATCTACATGTTAATAGTAGCAAAAGGTAAACATCAAACAATTTTTAAACAGTTTATAAGGTCAGAAAATAGAGCATATTGCCATTAGTACCCTATTATTATAGAGTTTAAAAGTTTTTGCATTGTAAATATATTAAATTATTTCCTTCTCCAAATATCATCGTCAAAATATTGCCTTATATCACTCTCTTTTACAAGCTTTAGGTTTTGGATATAATAAATGCACTTGGTTAACTCTCATACTTAACTAGCCTATGGTGTCACGCCCCAAGACTACCCCGTAGGCGTAACACGAGATCTGGGACCACATGTATCCCAAGTTAACCCTTGGTCATATCATACTCAGATCAATACAAGAAACATAGCGGAAGCATACTAGATAAGGATAGGCAACCATAACTTAAATAAGAACAAGGTCTAAGAAGTATCAAATCCATAAAATGGAATACAAGTCTAGCTATATCTGAAGCCTCTAAACTATCATAATAGTTGATGGGACAAGACCCCAACTAACTCGAGATAACCCAAGAAAGGACTTGACAATAACTAACATAGCTATGGTCCTCGAGTAATGAGGACTCACCAACGAAGTCTGGAGGACTCACAACATCTAGCCACGAGCTGGAAGGAAAAAACCTGAATCTACATCATCAAAAGGATGCAGCACAAGATATGCGTCAGTACTATAGGATGTATCAAGTATATGAGATATTCATAAATGAAATCAAAACATGCTTAAAACATACTTTAATCCAAAATCATGCATAAAAGATATATCATGAGAAAATAACATAAGTAAAGCTTAAATCATGAAATAGGATAACTTGATGCATAAAACTTTCTTACGGGAGTTTCTCATAACCGACAATAGACCATGTGAGCTATATGGAATCCAACTATATAACCCTAGTTGGCAAAACTACCCCAAACCTTGCCAAGGAATGGGGTACTATACATATCATAGCGTGGAACCACTTTCATAAGGGGACACTCTCAACTAACGAGGACCCATCTTCATGAGGAGACACTCTCAACTAACGAGGACCCTCTTTACCTAAGCTGACAATGTAGTTTTGGACTTGGGTAATCGAAGCCTCATCGCTCGGTACTAAATACTACTCCCAAAATATGCATACATATAGCTCATATATACTTGTGACATATGATGTCAAATCTATTTGAAAAGCATAAGAATATATCTAATGTCATGCAAATTCAAATCATAAGTCTTAAAGCTTAGCATATCCATAATTCACTTTTCTTTCTAAATTCATAACTTGAAGAATTTGACATGCAATTTCATAAATACTTGAGATCATAATATCAATGCATGCAATTTTCCTTAAATCAAGTCATGCATGCAAAATTTAGCTAGGGTTAGCCTTCAAATCATAAGGTAAATAATCGATTGCAGAACCCATGTAAATCATGAAATTGAACTTAGAATCTATTGAAGAATCATGAGAAAATAGTTAATAGAAAAGACCATGAAAAATTGAATAAGAACCCTAACTTGTAATTCAAAAATTCAATTTAGAAGAATTAGAGTTTTGGGCATAAGGGTGAAAGAATCCCCTTGTTGAATGTCCACATACTTGATTGAAGCTAACCCAACTAAAATTAAAAAGAAAAGGAGGCTTGAACTTGGAGCTTCAGAGAGTTCTCTTCCCAACTTGGCAGATGAATGAGGGATAAAGAGAGTCTTAGGCTAAATGGGGGAGAAACCCTACTAAAAGTGACCAAAATGACCTCAGTTAGGATTTTAAGAATAAGGGAAAGACCAAATTACCCCTGACTTAAAATAAAAAGACTACAGGAAAATTACTGCCTCACAGGCTGCCTGACAGGTGTCGTACCCACGATGGCCCATCGGCCAAGGCGTCAGAGGAAGGGACTGAAATCCTGGGGAGCTAGAGGTTTTTGATGATACAGTCCCATGGGCCGTTGTAGCCACGATGCCCGTGGCATAGCTCATCGGCGAGAAAAGAGTCTGGGGAGAATTCGACTGGACCATTTTAATGGTGGGCTCTGATGAGATGTCGTACCCACGACGCCCGTCGCGGCCGCTCGTCGGATGGAAAGATATTGCTCGGTAGCCACTAGTCGATTCCCATGGTGCACCCCACGGGCCATCGGGACTCTGACTCCCGTGGCGGCTGCCCATCGTGACCAACAATTGCAGAAAATTTTGGGTTTTGCATGTAACCTTATTAATATCAAAAAGACTGTTTGAATTGTAAACAAGTCATGAATGTTAATCCTATTTAGTTAAGGAAGAACCCATATCCCCCCACCCCCAAAAGTCATCAAATTTATTTTCACATTCTGAAAAATTACTTGTCAAAAGTAGGCTTGTTCTAAATCGAGTGTCTTTATCTGAGTAAAGTACATAAATTAATTGCCTGGAAGTAAAAAGCATCAATGTGTATTCAAGGTATGTCAAAATGAATGTTTATGTTAATCATGAACTTTTATGCGCACCAAATCAAACACTTAATTGGCTGAGAAAATTAAAATACCACAAACATACATAATTGCATATGTATTTTGTATGATTTTGACTGCTTTTTGGTACTAGCAACAAGGTCCCAAGAAGTTTTAAATTATCCATAACTTCCATGCTGGTCATTCATTTATGAATATTGCAGTATTAATGTACATCAATAATATAAGAATATTTTGGTAAATTAACTTTTGATGTAGGGTAAACAAAACTTTTAGCCATTTTGTTTTCTTCGTAATTAAATTTACTTATAACATATAGTAATAACTAAGAGAAATTATACCGTCATAACTAAAGAATTAAAATGTAGTTGTAGGACTTAATTTTGGCATTATTTAATTAAAATATTAGTATTTGATAAGATATTAAGTTAGATTTTCATTTAGGGGAGAGGACAAATGATAATCCAACTTTGAAGATAAGAGCTTTCCACATTTAGAATAACTAGATTTTGAATACGTGTGTTGCACGTGTAATCCATGTTAATCAATACAAATATTTTAAAACAACATGGAATAAACTGCAATTACTTACACCAAATTTGTAATGACCCTTCCATTCATTTATGCGTTTTTGCCTTTCTTATACCGTTATAGCCTGCCTATAGTGGTCCCAAGTCATTTATGGCTTGCTGAGATTGGTAGTTCGGTGCCCGGGCAATTTGCTTGGTCTTTTTGGCCATTCCTTGTTTTAGAGCTTTAGACCTTTTCAATTCATTGACTTCGGTCAATATTCTGGGTGAACGTGCCCAGAATTGAATTTCGATAATTTCGTAAGCTACGGAGCATGTACTTTGGTCTAGAGCGACCTTTGGTTAGGATCCGGCAGCTTTTCAGCTTGGAATTCTCTCTCGTTCTGTGTTTTCAGGCCAGTTGGGCTAGTTTGGTTGACTTTGGTCAACATTTGGAGAAGATGGCCTCGGATGGGATTTCTGTCAGCGTCGTTAGCTCCGGAATGTCAAGTTTGGGTTAGGTAGGTGGTTAGTTTGGGTCCCGGGTGAGCTGGCTCATTTTGAGTGTTTGGTTAGCGTTGGCTAGTGTTGACTTGGGTCAACATTCTTTCTAAACAACCTCATATGGAAGTTTCATCAATTCCTCTAAGTCCGGAATGTCGTTTCCACTAAAATAACTCTATTGGTTTTTGAGTATCGGGTTTCGATCGTGCCCAGAATGCCCCGTAGAAGTTTTGGCTGTTACTGGTTTTTTTCTAGTTCTGGTGGCCTTCAGCGCGATCACGCTCCCTTAGCGTGATTGCGCTGGCCTGTGATTTCTCCTTCAGCGCGATCGCGCTGGTCTGGGACTTTTCCTTCAGCACGATCGCGCTCCTTTAGCGCGATAGCGCTGACCAGTGACCAACAACTATATAATTCTTTGGCCTTCGTCTTTCAAGCTTATTTCTCACTCTTTTCCCAACTATAAAATCCAAGTTCTCGCACCAAATTTCTACCATCAATCCCAAAGCTTGGAGAATCCATCAAATTGTTGGGAAATCTCATTTCCTCGTTGTTGGGTAAGGTTTTCTTCCCCAAAATTTGTTCTTCTCCATTGTTGCTACTACCATTTTTGTAATTCTTGAAGCTTGGAACTCCCTTGTAGAATCTGCCCTATTGGGCTTTGCATGATCATGGATTCTGAGTTCTCACTCCCGTAGCTCGTCTTCTCGTGGTGGTAAGTTTCTTTTGTTTAAATTCCAGAATTATTTCTTGAAATTCCTTCTTTAATTCTTGACTTGAGCGGGCTGTGTTGGGCCCCAATTATTGTCCATTTCCACTTAATTTTTGAGCATGTGCTCCCGGAATGGTAAGGAACACATGTGTATTTTTTGTTTCTGGTTTCAGGTTGCGAGGCCCACGGGCCCACTTGTAACACGGCTAAAATATTTGCAATATGGGTATTGTTAGTCTTATTTTGACGTGTAGATTATTGTGTTGATAGTGGTTTCATGATTTGGGGCTTCCCGGAGCAGTTCGAGCCTGGACGACGCCGTCCCCGCAGCTATTCGTCGGACGACAGGTAGGTTATGGCTTTCCCTACTTAGACTCTGGGTATATAGGCTATAACTGCATTAATTAACTTTCTTGGGTGGGTTGTTATAGGTTGGTACCCTAGACCTTGTCCGCCTTGTTCGTCCGTTTAATTCATACATTATTTGTAGTATTCGCGCAGTATTGTATATTACCCTTGTGGTCCTGTGCGACCTTGTATAGACTCTGGAACATAGATGGTGGGCTATTTGGGGAATGTCCGCGAGTCCTGGATATAGAGATTATCCTTTTAGGCTGGTTATGTCTGCTGAGTAGCTACTGGGCCTGTGCAGGCCTGATAGGAATTATTGTGAACCGTTGGGCTAACTTTATATTTGTGTGCGAGAATATCATCCATGAAAATGGTTTTCCCCTGCATGTTTTACTATAGTTTTGGCTGTGAGCCACTACAGGAAGTTTTTCCTAAACTTGCATGGCCTCGGGGGCCTGTTTTTGGTACGGTTGGTGATATAAAAGGGGATTTTGAATGATTTCACACTGATTTTATTACTGGTAGTAGTCTCTACCGGTAGAGCACCAGACTTGATTTTATTACCGATACTAGTCTCTGCCAGGTAGAGCACTAGACTTGATTTACTACAGTTTTAGACCCGTCCACACTCGGGCACCCTTTGAGAGGGTCTTTTGAGGTTACTACTATTGTTTTAGACCCAGGTCAAAGCCGGGCATGTACTACGAGGTTTTGAGTTTTGAGCTATATTTGAGACTTAGCCACTGGCTTGACCCCGGACTTGATTTTGGAGGACACATTTTGAGATTGAGTTTTTGTATGTGGTCGAGAGGTAGACCTCCATGGACCCCTATCATTCCTGGGCCACAGGCTACGAGCTGACACATCGTGCCAGAAGGAGAGGTGTACGGCAGAGGAGAGGTACATGGGAAAGAGCCTTCCATGGGTCCCACCTCTATACGGACCCGCAGGGTACCTAAAGGGGAACATACCAGTTACTGTCACATCATATCATATCATGCATTTGATTCCACCCTTGTTTGTTTGTGTTCAGTGTACGCTCTGGTTGTATGGGCGGCCGGAGGGTTTGTTTTAACTTGATTGCGTTCCTCGGTTGTATGGGCGGCCGTTGGGACTGTAGGTAGATTATATTTTCTCCTGTCTTTATTTATAGCTTGTGTTAGCACTAGGTTATCGAAGGATTAGTGATGGTTAACCTGTTGAGGCTTCGGTTGTGGGATTTCTGATTATTGAGAGGGCTAGGGAGTCCTATCTTATTGAGGCACTTTTGTGTGGCCTTCTGAGCAGAGTATGAGATTCTGGTTCTTTTCTTTTCAGGAGTTGAGTGGTATATCTCGGTTATTGTGGGTAAGTTATTCCATCCTAGGGTTGTACTGGTGAGGTGAACTCCTGTTTATGCTATCATGTGATTGGATTGGTGTTATGATTTCCTTATACTTGTTGATTCCATTTTGAGTATGTTAGAGTGCCTTGCGTCTTTTCCCTTACTTGAGGTTACCGGTATACCACTATTTTCTCAACTCTCTCTCTTTACTTACTTATATTGTTGTGCAAGAAATCCAGGTGCGTTATCCTCTCCTTCACTTGTGATTCTGTGTAATTGTATCTCTGTGCTAGCATGTTTTACTTGTAGCTTTTGGTTGTCTATTCTCTGTGCTACCTCCTTGTGCTCCTTTTATTGCTTCAGTGACTGCTTTCTTGCTATCTGTTACTTACTATTTTTATATCTTATATGGGCTCAGTCGGCCGATGATACCTACTGAGTACCCGTTGTTTTTGTGCTCATACTACACTTCTGCACTTTCTGTGCAGATATTAGTCGAGCTTTCGCCGTTGATCGTGTTGGAGACTCGTGCAGATTTTGGATATTCGAGACTAGGGTGAGCACCTAATGGTCGGGGCTTGATCGTATCTCATCTTTTGGCACTGTTACTCCTTGTACTTTTGGAGACAAATTGTGTTGTATCTTGTCACTTCTAGCACTTGTACTCTAATTAGAAGCATCTGTACTATCAGTGCTTCTGTCAGCACCAGGACTTCAGAGTGAGAGTTTACCACCTCAGCTAGGGGGTGTGGGGCTAGCACAGCCTCTGATTGGATTAGTAGCGACCCCAGCTCTTCAGGACACCGTGGCTAGGACTCTGAGTCCTCCGATGAGTGTTTCAGTACCTGGTTCTGCGAGTGGTGCTTCAGTTAGGGTTGAGCTTCCAGTTCTTCAGCAGGGTTATCTGTTGGTATTGGAGTATGAGGCCAGGTTTCATGACATGGTTAGGCATACTGCAAGGGTTGTACCTTTAGAGTTTGATAGGGTCCGGAACTTTGTGGGAGGTTTGATTTCACCGCTCCATTCGGCGACCGAGCATTTGGTTACAGTTGGGATGACTCTCCTTCAGGTAGTGGACCATGCTTGGGTTGTTGAGGGTTTATGTCGTGAGGCTTACGGAGGTAGTGCTAAGAGACATCATCACCAGGACAGTTCTCGAGGTTCTCAGACTCGAGGTAGGGGAGTCTCTACCAGAGATAGGTTCCACTGCTTCTTATCTACCAGGTGGTTTCAGTTGTTCCATGGGTTCCAGAGAGTGGTTGTGTAGGGAATATTGAGTAGAGCAGGCAGGGTGCGGGTCATATCCTTCGGGGTTTGCCTTCAGAGCATGTAGGCCGTGGTGGCCGGTCAGGTTTAGTGAAACCTTCCCATCAGATTATATCTGGTAGAGGCTGTTTTTGGTGTGGTGAGCATGGACACTTTGCTAGGAATTTCCCCATAATTGTGTATCTCGGTCGCCTGGTTGTTATGATTGTGGAGAGATTGGTCACCTTTATAGAGCTTGTCCCCGGCGAGGGTCGGTTGGGCCTTCAGTTTTGACCATTCAGTCCAGAGTTAAATCCCATCAGCTTGATGCTCCCCTTGGTAGGCCAGAGGTAGAGGTTTCTGATATCGTTGCTCCAGGTCAGGCTTTTGATACCTTCGACTCGTGTTAGTCCTGCTCGCATTGCAATTTTTTCCTTTCTATCATTTATTTGCGTATATGCCTACCTACTACTTGTTTAGTTGTTTGGATACCTGAATTGTAGTATCGATGTGTTGTTTTGTTGGTAGTCTATTCTTTAGTAGTGGATCAGGGTGATTTAGCCTTGTGAGGTGTTTTACCCGGAGTTGTAGCTTGTGAGTAGGCTTTGTAGAGCTCGCTTCCTATTTGTTGTGGTTCTAGGCTTGCTTTGGGTCTTCCTTTCTAGTGGTCCTAGATGGTTGTTTCCTAGGCCATTATCTAGCATGGCTAGAGATTCGTGCATTAATTTGGTGTATTACCATAGTCGTACCGGAGTTGAGATTTTGCCTTAGTTGGGAGATTTTGGTTATGCTAGCGTGCATAGATCGGTTTGGCCTCTCGAGTGCTTAGAGTTGATCCTCTTTGTTGATTAGTTTAGGAGGTTGGCAGGTATGTGGATTGTTCCCATAGTCTTCTCCAGTTCCTTGTCCATTGGGTGTTTTGTTGTATCCCCAGTTCCAATTGGAATGAATCCTGATCGTAGTTCTCTGGATGAGCTCTTGATGTTGGCATTGTGATTGGGTTTTGACTTTGGCACTGTCAACTATGTGTTGACTGTAACCTTGTGGTTGGGTTGTATTCATAGCATTTTGGGTGATTCAGGCATCTAGACCGTTCTTCTCTTGCCCTGTTAAGTTCTGACAATGTAAGTTTTGGTAGCTAAGGGAATGGCTCCAGGTTCTTACTTAAGAAAGAAATTATAAGGTTCAGTATATGCTACAAAAGGATTTTTGTTTGTTGAAAAAGGAGGGAGATGACTCCTTATTTGTGTTTATATGTCCTAGTAGTTGACTGAGGTGGCGATGAAGGGTTGCTTTGGGATTATATGTTGGTGATTTGATTTAGCCATCTACACTTTGCAATGGGTTTTCCATCAATTGGTTTGTGTTTTAGTAGCAGCGGCGGTGTTGGCAACTTGCATATTCAAGCCTAGTTGGCTTGGGTTCTTAAGGGTTCATTGGCAGCATACGGGTTTGACCAAGGCTTTGGTTGGCAGTTTTGAAAGTTGGGGTTCAGAATCATGGCTTGACAGGTTTCATCGGATGGCTCGTGGTAGTTTTTATTTGGTTGCAGCATCCTAGTGCCGAGAGGCAGTGGGTGTGGGCAACTTAGCTTCTCTTACTTCAGTTTTGGATGCGGCTATTGGCCTTGGACACCTAGTCCTTGGCTAACCTCTGTATTGGGCGCGATATTCCTGATTTTAGTAGTTCTCTTCATGGTACGAAGTTCCTTCCATCTTAGTTGGACAGGTGCAATGGTGTAAGTTCCATAATCAGCGGTGATGTATTGTACGTGGTCAGGTTGTACAGGTTCAGACTATCGAGCCTATCCTTAGGTTCTAATGATGCTTTGAGGTTTATGGTCGCCTTCGTTTGTCGAGGATTTGAAAGCTTATTTAGTTGATTCTTCTGGAGTTGTTATTTACGTGGGGTTCCAGTGTTAGTTAGACACGGCCAGTATGGGCTAGCAGTTTGATATAATATATGCTTCGAAATGGTTGGTTGTGTGCAGATCCGGTAGAGCGGTTGATTCGAGCCAAAGGAATGAGTTGGAGGTATATGGAAAAATTTCTATGGCTAGATGGTAACTTTGAACCCCAGGCACCTTTTCCTTGGCCTTCGAGGTGTTTGGACTTGGTACTCATGGCATGATGGACTTCTTCCCGAGGTGAGCTTGGTAAGACGACTTCAGCTCAGAATGGTGTTTGAGCAGCGGTATTCTCAGAGTTTGGAGCTTAGCCGGTGATTTTGAGCTTCGTGGTAGGCTTACCACACTCCTTGCAGATATTGGTTTTGGTTTTTGTCTGTTGAGCAGGTTGCCCTGGTTCATTCACTTCCAGTTGACTCAGACTCGGCATGGTGCAGCAGTTGGGTTTGTTCTGCAGTTTAGAAGTTTCTCCATCAACACAATGAATTCATACATGCTTCTCCTAACCTTGCTGTGCGGATTTCAGTCAGATTCAGATGGGTTGATCAGTTGGGTTCAGTTAGCTAGTTTGGTGTTGGCAAAAGTGTTCTTACATTGCTTGATGGTCAGTCGGGTCAGGTAACTCCAGCTTTCGAGGACCTTCTATGGGTTGTTATCTTGGATGGAAAAATTTAGTAGACTTTAGCTTAACTTTGGTAGAACTTGAGTATAAAGGGTGACTTCGTTCGTGGTAGAGTATAAGCGAAGGCTGTGTATTTTTGGTGTTTCAGTTGATGCTTCGATGGTGGTTGAGTGTTCGACTTGTATGCAACTTCTGGTTATGGTGTGAAAGGGTTCTGTTCAGGATAAAAGAGATTTGCGGATCATCGGGTTCATAAGTTGGAGTTGTGGGTTGATGGATCTTCTGGTAAATTGGGTTGTAGTTTTGAAGATTCGAGCTCTGTGTGTATAGCCTTGCTTCTCTAGTTTATGTGTTGTGTCGGTGCTTCCGATTGAGATTCTCAAAGTTCAGTTTAGGTCGGCAAATCTTTGGAGTCTTGGAGATGAGTTTAGATCTAGCTTGGCTAGTAATGGGTTTTAGCTTGGTTGTATTCGTTGGTTATGTTGGGTGTCGTACGGCCGAGGAGGATACCCAGGTTGTTCGAGAGAGTAGTGCGGGTTGTGTTTCCGCTGTCCTTTTAATCTCTAGTCTATCCTTCTTTCCTGACTTTCGGGGATGAAAGTCTTTTTTGTAGTGGATAATGTGATGACCCTTCCAGTCATTTATGCGTTTTTGCCTTTCTTGTACCGTTAGAGCCTGCATATAGTGTCCCTAAGTCATTTATGGCTTGCTGGGATCGGTAGTTCGGTGCCCGAGCCATTTGCTTGGTATTTTTGGCCATTTCTTATTTTAGAGATTTAGGCTTTTTAAATTCGTTGACTTTGGTCAACATTCTGGGTGAACGTGCTCGGAATCGAATTCCGACAGTTCCATTAACTTTGGAGCGTGGACTTTTGTTTGGGAACTTTTCAGCTTGGAATTCTCTCTCATTCTGTGTATTTAGGCCAGTTGGGCTGGTTTGGTTGACTTTGGTCAACATTCGGAGAAGACAGCCTCAGATGGGAATTCCGTCAGCGCCATTAGCTCCAGAATATCGAGTTTGGGTTAGGTAGGCGGTTGGTTCGGGTCCCGGGTGAGCTGGGCTCATTTTGAGTGTTTGGTTGGCGTTGGCTAGTGTTGACTTGGGTTTAACATTCTTTTGAAAAGACCTCATATAGAAGTTTTGTCGATTCCTCTGAGTCCGGAATATCGTTTCCACTCAAATAACTCTATTGGTTTTTGAGTATCGGGTTCCGATCGTACACGGAATACCCCGTAGAAGTTTTGGCTGTTGCTGGCTTTTTTCTGGTTCTGGTGGCCTTCACGCGATCGTGCTCCCTTAGTGCGATTCCACTGGCCTGTGATTTCTCCTTCAGCGTGATCGCACTCTTGTAGCGCGATCGCGCCATAGCGCTGACCAGCGACCAACAGCTATATAATTCTTTGGCCTTTGTATTTCCAGCTTATTTCTCACACTTTTCCCAACTCTAAACTCCAAGTTCTCCCACCAAATTGCTCCCATCAGTCCCAAAGCTTACAGAATCCATTAAATTGTTGGGAAATCTCGTTTCCTCATTGGTGGGGATTTTGGATGATTTCACACTGATTTTATTATTGGTAATAGTCTCTGCCGGGCAGAGCACTAGACTTGATTTACTACAGTTTTAGACCCAGCCACACTCTGGGCACCCTTTGAGAGGGTTACTGAGACTTTGATCACTGATTTAGACCCGAGTATACTTTGGGCACCCTTTGAGAGGGTCTTTTAAGGTTACTACTACTGTTTTAGACCCGGGTTAAAGCCGGGCATATACTATGAGGTTTTGAGTTTTGAGCTACATTTGAGACTTAGCCACTGGCTTAAACCCGGACTTGATTTTGGAAGACACGTTTTGAGATTTAGTTTTTGTATGTGGTCGAGAGGTAGAACCCCATGGACCCCTGTCGTTCCTGGGCCACAGGCTACGGACTGACGTAGCGTGGCAGGAGGGGGCGTGTAAGGCGGAGGACAGGTACACGGGAAAGATCCTTCCATGAGTCCTGCCTTTATATGGACCCGTGGGGTACCTAAGGGGGAACATACCGGTTAGTGTCACATCATATCATATCATGCATTTGATTCCACCCTTGTTTGTTGTGTGTTCAGTGTACGCTCCGGTTGTATGGGCGACCGGAGGGTTTGTTTTCACTTGATTGTGATCCTCGATTGTATGGGCAGCCGGTGGGACTGTAGGTAGATTATATTTACTCCTGTCTTTATTTAGAGCTTGTCTTGGCACTCGGTTATTGAAGGATTAGTAATGGTTAACCTGTTGAGGCTTCGGTTGTGGGATTTATGATTATTGAGAGGGCTAGTGGGTCCTATCTTATTGAGGCACTTTTGTGTGGCCTTCTGAGCAGAGTATGAGATTCTGGTTTTTTCTTGTTGGGAGTTGAGTGGTATATCTCGGTTATTGTGAGTTAGTTATCCCATCCTAGGGTTGTGCTGGTGAGGTGAACTCCTGTTTATGCTATCATGTGATTGGATTGGTGTTATGATTTTCTTATACTTGTTGATTCCATTTTGAGTATGTTAGACTGCCTTGCGTCTTTTCCCTTACTTGAGGTTACCGGTATACTGCCATTTTCTCAACTTTCTCTCTCTTTACTTACTTATATTGTTGTGCAAGGACTCTAGGTGCGTTCTCCTTTCTTTCACCTGTGATTCTGTGTAATTGTATCTCTGTGCTAGCATGTTTTACTTGTAGCTTTTGGTTGTCTATTCTCTGTGCTAGCTCCTTGTGCTCCCTTTATTGCTTCAGTGATTGCTTTCTTGCTATATGTTACTTACTATTTTTATATCTTATATGCGCTCAGTCGGCCGATGATACCTACTGAGTACCTGTTGTTTTTGTGCTCATACTACACTCTGCACTTTCTGTGCAGATATTAGTTGAGCTTTCACCGTTGATCGTGTTGGAGACTCGTGCAGATTGTGGATATTCGAGACTAGGGTGAGCGCCTATGGTCGGGGCTTGATTGTATCTCATCTTTTGGCACTGTTACTCCTTGTACTTTCGGAGACAAATTGTATTGTATCTTCTCACTTCTTGCACTTGTACTCTAATTAGAAGCTTCTATACTATCGATACCAAGTCTTGGGGTTGGTGTAGCTTTCTTTATGTATATATTCGAGTTTTGCTTCCGCTTTGTCTACCTTTACATTCTGTTTATGCTTATTTTTTCTTGTTGGTGTGTTTTGGTTAGGTAGTAGCCCATTACTAACCGTTCTGGACTACGAAAATTGGTTCGCCTACTAGGGGGTTGTAGGTGCCATCATGACCTGAGAAATCGGATCGTGACAACTTTGAATGAAAAAAATGTCCAAATTAATGAATGATTCTATTTGAATTGAAATTATTTTCAACTTTATATAGCGGACATTTAAATATTAAAAGAAATGAAAATCAAAAGAGACAAAAAAAAAAAAGAAGATTACTTATAAATCACAAAGAATAATAACAATAGAATTCAAAGATAAAAATGATGTTGTTGGAAACGCAAGCATCAAATCACAAATAATATTTTTGGCCTGCATAACAGAAATCAATAGCTTAGTTCAATAATAAAGAAAAGGAAATGATAACAATTAACAATCACATATATAGACTATTATCTCATTGAATTTATCAAAAAGAAAATGATTATTATGCAAATAGCAGTTCATTACATCCTTTCATATTTCAAAGTCAATAGCGATGTATTTGATTACTATTTATTTACTTCACTTTACGTCAAAAATATTGTTTACGAAATAAAAAGTTACATGCATATTGGACACGGATAGTTTAAAGAACAAATTTAGATACTATAGTTTAAATCAACAGTTGATAACGAATGTACGGCAAATATATTGAAATAGGATCAGAAGGAAGAAAGTTTCCAAGCTAGAAGGAGTTCGAATTTACTAAATGATTTCTGCAACTCATTACTCATATTACCTGAAAACTTAGCAGAATTTGCTTGTCTATAAATATTTATGCATCATTTTGTTGTTGATGAAAATAATTTATAAATTGGATGTTCATCGAAACAGAAGAAATGAGGCTTTATATGTAGGAGAATATTTTTTTGAAAATGAGACAAAAGAATTAATCCTCCATTAAGCACTAATGGATAAGTGAATAGAATGACTCTTTATTGTTTAACCGTTATAACTCTTCAATGTGTGCATGACCCTTCAATCTTCATTGCAACCAATAACGTAATAGTGAAATGATTCAACATTGGACTTAATACCTTTTAACTTTTAGTATTTAGTATTATGATAGGATTATTATATGATATTTAATTAATTAGATATTTTTTAATATTTTTATTTAGTGTAGGGGTAAAATGGTAATATAACTTTACAATTTAGAGTTTTTCACTTTTAGTATAAAATATGATATGATATGATAAGATGATATGCAGAATAGATTTTCATTTAGTGGAGGGGTAAAATGGTGATCCAACTTTTAATAAAATAATAAAATTTAAAAAATAGTAATGCAATTTTAATGATATAGGAGATCCTCATTTTTAGTCTAATATAATAAATGCAACCTCATCAACAAATTATATTTCTAACTTAATATTATAGCTATCTTAGTTTATAGATATAATCAACAAATGATTTCCAGTAGCAAAAATTAAAAATTGAACCGTCAAAATTTCTCAAATTATCTACAAGAGGAGAAAAAAAGAGCATATTTTCATTAGTATATATTACTCCCTCCATCCCAATTTATATGTACAGTTTGAACTTGAAGAATCAGACTTGTTCATTTTGACTGTGAATTCAAACATAGAATTTTAAAGATTTTTGAAGAATAATTTACATATTTAGAAACTACCTAAAAAGTACTATAAGTCACAAGAATTAACAATTTAAAATATTTAAAGGGCATATGAATATCACGATCAAGGATTTTCTTGTTTGACTCTCAAAAAGCAAAAAAAGTCACATAAATTGAAAGAAAGGGAGTAGCATAGAATACAAACACACACAAGTAGACATCCAATGATCTTTCACATATAGTAAAACTAAATATTCGACTATAATATCTCAAGCCAATTTTAAAAAATGTTCGACCATATATACACATAGTGTGTGTGTAAAAGACTTATTTCAAGTACATCCACACACTAACCTTCAACTAATATACAATTCTCAAACCTGTTTGTAAAAAGGAAAATTAGAAAAGACAATAAATACAAAAATAATGTATAAACTAACAACCAATGTATAGATGTACATTGTAACAACCATATGTAACATAATAGGTACCTATTTATTATTTACAACATACATACTTTCATCAACAAAAGATATCAATCAGGGGGAAAAAAGACTAATAACCGAATCAATAGATTCACTATAACAAAAGTGTTATATAGAATTACCTTAAAAAATTAGCGCAGTATATTATTTGTTTAGATTATAATTACGCATAGAAATCAACCAGATAGAAAACCCAACAGTTGCATTGTTGATGAAGGCTATGAAGCATTCTCTAGTTCTGTTGGTAGATATAGTTCTTTATCTTTGACAAGAAAAACTGTAACAATCCTCATAATGATTTTTAGATTTTTGTGCATTTTCTGTAATGACCCTTCCGGTCATTTCCACGTTTAAGTTTTGAAGTCAAGCAAATCGACAAAAGATATCGTAAGACCTTTAACAAATTTTCTGAACCTTGGGTCAAATGTCTCGGAGCTTTTCTCCCAATATATAAAGAGTTAGAAGTCCCCCGAAATACCAAATCGAAGGTCTACGAGTCTAATTTCCAACGCACAAAACTTCACATCCAACCGATCTCGGAGTAAAGAGTTATGACTATTTTACCGCGGACTGTCTGGCAGAAAACGGGTTGCGAACCGGGTCGCGAACCGGGTCGGGTTAAACTCGATTTACGCCTCGACTTCACGTTTTAAAACGCCATTTCAGTTTCGAAACAGTGATAAAACATAAGGGAGGATCCCGAGAGAATTCTTGAGTATCAAAATCGTGCGTTGGCGAATTACGAGCCTAAACTTAAGAATTTTATTAGCCTCGTGCGTGTATTTGAAAATACGTTATTTAGAAGTTGAATTTGGTAAAAATTATATTATTATTGCCTTTTCAAAATATTTTAAAGGTTTATGAAAAGTATTTTGTTACGATATAATTGTATATGTATTTATTTTATAAAGTTTTTATACATTGTAATATTTTAACGGAGATAGTAAATTTAGTTATGTTAAAAATTATTATTATAATATAGTAGGTTTTGTTTAAAATAATTTTCTATGAATTATGATATATTTAAAATATTATATTTATTTTACCACGAATTTATGCAATACCCGAGTATATATATAACGGGATAAAACACATTGGGTGGACACCAAACTCCACGTGGAGTTGTGGGAAGTGCACACCATGGTTCATAATGCCACCAGGTGTCCACTAATGTTCCAAATGTATTTATATTCTGCCTATATAGTGCTCATCTAGTTAGGATAAAGTTAAGTTTATGTTGCTGTTACTTTTACTACAAAAACTTTCATTTTCTTTCTATCCAAACATTAGCTTATGTGAGCCAATGGATGAAGGGATAGTTGGTGGAGAAAATATTATTGTTCTTATTTTGCTCTTATATTGAGCACCGAAAAGAAAATCAATTATCTACGTCAAGTTATTCAAGCCCAAATCCGATTCCGATTTAGTTTTAGATTTTCTCGGAGTAGTTCGAGCTTGGACATCGTTGTTCTAGCAGCTTGTCATCGGACGACAGGTAGGTTATGGTTTAATTTCCCTAGACTCTGTATATATAAAATAAAATTGTATTAATGGGCATCCTTGGGTTGGTTTATTAGGTTGGTATCACAGACCTCGACCGCTTTATTCATGTCCGCCTACTTTTGTTCCTCCGTTGTTTGTAGTACTTGACGATATATTTTATTTACCCTTGTGGTCCTGTGAGGCCTTGTTGACTCTTGAACATAGAAGGTGGGATTTTGGGAATGTCCGCGAGTCCCGGGCATAGAATTATCCTTCTAGGCTGGTTATGCTTGATGAGTAGCTGTGGGCCTGTGCAGGGTCGATAGGTTGATTGTGAGCTGCGGGGCAGCTATTGTGTGTGATCATACCATTTCCATGCATATAAAGAGGTTTTATCCGTGTTTTACTGTGGTTTGGCTTCGGGCCTACTGGCACTGTTTTCTAAACCTTGCATGGCCCGGGGGGCTCGTTTTTGATGGAAATGATTTGGAAATGGTTGATTTCACTTGTGGAGATTTTTGGGCAAGAAAGTAAAATTATGTTTAAAATCATCAGTTTTATGATTATCGCTAGACTCAGCAGGGCCGGGGTGCTAGTTGAGTTTTCTTGTTACTTGAGATGATTTTTAGCCTCGGTCGGACCGAGCACCTGAGATGACTTTTTACTATTTAGACCCGGTTACTCCCGGGCACCCTTGGAGGGGTTTTTTTGGAGATATTTTCCTACTATTTTTAGTCCTGGACAGGGTCTGGGCATGCATATTCGAGACTGGGTCTCTATCTTGATATC